>PVJN01028415.1:0-27249 GCA_004026805.1 Lasiurus borealis | reverse complement strand
CCCTATAATTTCCACAAAAATTCCTCAGCAATATCACTTTACTTCACAGGAAACATTTTATAGCAGGGAGCTCAAGGCAAATCTTGAATCACTAGGAATTCATTACTTTTGCCAAATACACTACAGGCCATTCACTAGCTGACTATCATAAAGTATTATGACTCAACTACATTTATTGAAATAAACTAGTAAAGCAAATGTCATGATTTCAAATTCAGATGTAAAAAAAAAGCATTTTTTCATACATAAATATATATATTTTTTGTGGTAGATGGTTACAATAATGCCCCCCCTCCCAATGAATTACACTTTCCTCTATTTATGTGGTTTTGCACCTTTCATCAAGAGGTGGAGTACGTTTCTTTCCATTTGCTGTCCTGTGACTTGATTTGACCAATACCATATGACTGAAGTGACACTGGGTGGCTTCTAGTGGCTCTAAAGCTTCCACTTTTTAAAGTATATTTTTATTGATTTCAGAGAGAAGGGAGAGAGAAAACAAAAAACTAAAACATCAATGATGAGAGAGAATCATTAACCAGCTGCCTCTGGCACGCCCCCTACTGGGAAATGAGCCCATAACTAGGGCCTGTGCCCTGACCAGGGATGGAACCATGACCTCCTGGTTCATAGATCCATGCTCTGTCACATCGGCCAGGCTCTACAGTAGCGGTTCTCAACCTGTGGGTCGCGACCCCTTTGGGGGTCAAATGACCCTTTCACAGGGGTCGCCTAAGACCATTGGAAAACACCTATTTCCCATGGTCTTAGGAACCAACACACGGCTCCTCAGTGTAGCAAAGTGTAGCCATGTAGTTTACTGTTGTCCTATGAAGACTATTGCCCATGCTACACCACGATTCAAGACAAAATTTCATTTATTTGTCATTAGAAATAAATATTTCACAATATATAATTACATATTGTTTTTGTGATTAAGCACTATGCTTTCATGATGTTCAATTTGTAACAATGAAAATACATCCTGCCTATCAGTTATTTACATGACAGTTCATCACAGTAGCAAAATTACAGCCATGAAGTAGAAACAGAAATAATTTCATGGTTGGGGGTCACCACCCCATGAGGAGCTGTCTTAAAGGGCCGCGGCCTTAGGAAGGTGGAGAACCACTGCTCTACAGCCTCCCCTTTGCCCTCTGGTAGCCCGGAGCCTTCCACGCTGAGAATCAGCCCGGATGGAAGACCTCCTGGTGATAAAGGCCCAGGTGCGCTCCCCAACTTCCAGCTGATCAGAGGCCAGGACCCCTCCATGGAGCCACAAAGGCACAAGAAGGAGTATCCCGTGGCTGTTTCTCCCCGTTCCACTTAGGAGTGTTTGCTGTGCGGTAGTAAGTGGCTGTTAGAGACATCGGTGTCTGGGGGCGGGTGACCGTTACTGAGGGGCTCCAGTTTCCCGCCAAAGATCTGGAACTCGGTCTTGGCTTGGGGATGGGCGGCGGGCGGAGGAGGAAGGGGCAGCGAGGGGTTTGTCCGCAGCAGCTGGGAGGGCAGTGAGAGCTCTGCCGGTGGAGTGTGCAGAGGGGCGACCCAGGCCGGGTCCAAGGCACCCGAGCCCACGTGACTTGGAAGACGGACAGCGTGCCTCACGAACGGATGAACTTGGCCGGGGCACAGCGCTGACTGTGCTTATTCACTCGTGCGCTCATTTCCTTTAGAGTGTGGGGAGAGAGAGGTGGACCCGGAATGAAAGGTTTGGTTTCTAATGAGAACAGGTTGGGGGAGGAGTGTAGAGGGCAGGCTCGGAGCTCTTCATGGGCCGACGGGAAACTGGGCTCCTTAGTAACCTTCTGCCTCCTGACAGATCACGGTTGACCCTCGTGTCTGCCTCTGTCAGGGAAGGCGGGAGTCTCTGTGGCATGATGGTTGTGAGAACTGAATCGGACGCGGTAGGTGCCTCCTCCGCTGGAGGGGCTTGGGAAGTGGCAGCGTGATGGGGTGTCTTCTCTGAAGCCCAACGTTTCCTTGCGGCCTGCCTGCCAGCCTGAGTGCCTGGGGCCTGCCTGCAGGCCTGGGTGCGTGGTCCCCGCCTGCAGGCCCGGGTGCGTGGTCCCCGCCTGCAGGCCCGGGTGCGTGGTCCCCGCCTGCAGGCCTGGGTGTGTGGGGTCCACCTGCAGGCCTGGGTGCGTGGTCCCCGCCTGCAGGCCTGGGTGCGTGGTCCCCGCCTGCAGGCCTGGGTGCGTGGTCCCCGCCTGCAGGTCCGGGTGCATAGTCTACACTCTCCACTCAATGCCCTTCCCCATCCTTACCGCACTCCCATGTCCTGGGTTCACCAGGGCAGGGCCGAGGCCAGAGTGGCTCCCCGACCTATCTGTAGCCACAGAGACTCCCGCCTTCCCTGACAGAGGCGGACACAGAACCGTGATCTGTCAGGAGGCAGAAGGTTCCTAAGGAGCCCAGTTTCCCGACGGCCCATGAAGAGCTCCGAGCCTGCCCTCTACACTCCTCCCCCCACCTGTTCTCATTAGAAACCAAACCTTTCATTCCTGGTCCACCTCTCTCTCCCCACACTCTAAAGGAAATGAGCGCGCGAGTGAATAAGCACAGTCAGCGCTGTGCCCCGGCCAAGTTCACCCGTTCGTTAGGCACGCTGTCCGTCTTCCAAGTCACGTGGGCTCGGTTGCCTTGGACCCGGCCTGGGTCGCCCCTCTGCACACTCCATCGGCAGAGCTCTCATTGCTCTCCCAGCTGCTGCGGACAAACCCCTCGCTGCCCCTTCCTCCTCCGTCCGCCGCCCATCCCCAAGCCAACGACGAGTTCCAGATCTTCGCCATAATCGGGTGCCGGCGGGAAACCGGAGCTCCCCACTTCTGCCGACCACGGCCCTGAGCCAAGCTCCCCGCGTGGGCAGGGGGGCAGGCGTGCCCAGAGGCTCCGGGGAACCGTGACCCTGAGTGGCCGAGGGACAGGCTGACGAGGAGCAAGGTGTGCGACACGGAGAAGACTCCCGAGTCCCCCAGGGGCCACACCCTAAGGCGCAGACAACAATCACTGCAGGCGCATCATCTTGGAACGCCAAGGACCCACAAAGCCCGCCGTTCGGCCTGCGTTCTTGTTGGTAACACTGTCCGTTTCTTCCTTCTCTCCCTACTTGGCAACATAACGATTCTCCCTCCAGGGGCTGAGACTGCAGGCCCCGGCCTATTTCCCTGCTTAGCTCTTATTTGATGTTCTATTCTGAGCCTCCGGCAGCCGGCAGACACAGAAACCTCATCTTTTTTAGGGCTACACGCGGGGAGGGGGCCGAGGACAGACCCCCAAGATCTCACGCATCTCAGGAATGAGTCTGCGGCCTTGGAGGCCGTGATTGGAGAGCCGGATCCTGCAGACGTGGCAGAAGCTGCTCCCTGCGCCCCCCCTCCCCCAGCCAAGCGCCCCCATTATCTGAATGAGAAACGTGGTGGCCGGTTCCAGGCCGTGTGCTCATTCCAAACACCAGCTTTGCTTCTGGCATCCTTTGAGTCTGAGGTCATCGCTGTCCCAAACACCACGCCTCCGGAGAAGCACTGTCCACATGATGCATTTTTAAATTTGGAAAATGAAAAAAAATGCATATATATTTTTTCCCAAACCAGGTAGGGCGCCAGGAAGGAAGCAGACCTGGCGTTCGGAGGAACGCACACGATGTCTAAGTGGAAGTATCTTTCGAGCTCGCCATGCGCTAAAAAAAGGACCGTTTTGGATCTGGCTTTGCGAGTTGTTTACCTTGCAACTGAACGGGTCCCTGAAGGAGGGTGTGGCCTTGTGTGTCCCTACCCGAGGCTTAGGTCAACGAGGACCCTAGAGGGGGAGTGGGGGTGAAAGGGACAAGAGACACAAGGAATGGAGACAAGACAAAGAGTTCTGATAAAGCCTTCTTTTATTCATTTGGAATTCGGGGTATTTATAGGGAGAAGGAGGAATGAGGAAGTTAGCGAAAATTCCCAGCCCTTAAGGCGAAACGCCTGGCTTTCGGGAGATAGGGAAAGAGATAGGGTTTGGGGTAACAGAAACCTAGCCCGAGGTGAGTGCTAACGTGGCTGGAGCTTACTACAAGATGGCTGTCAAGCACAACAAGTCTCCCACACTTGTGCTTATCGGAGAGAACGGGGGTGAGTGAAGGTGGAAAAGACAGGGGGTTTTCCGTTTGATGAGGAGCCACGCCCACCCTTTTCCAGCGAGGGTTACCTCCTGGCTTTGCGGAGAGAGGCGAGGGGCGGGCAGGCTGCTCACAGAGAAACCCGCACTCGGAAACTCCGCTCTGAAGGTGCTCTGGCCCGTGCCGCAGACTGTGAGCTCCTAAGTGGCAGTGACAGCTCACGGGGCTGCAGGGTGACCTCTGGGGTCTGTCCAGCCCACGTGGGAGAGTCTCCGACCGCAGGCCACCGGCTCCTGCTGTAAGAGGGGGGGCTGGGTAGCTCGGTAAGGCCATGTCCATTCAAAACGCTGTGACCATGAAATGAAGCCCCTTTGACCAAACACCTCCGGTGTGTGCGCGAGAGAGGAAGGGATTGTGTGGCAGAGAGTAACATAGAACAGCCTTTCAGTGTGTCCTGCCTTTTCCTCCCCTCGGAGGGCCCCTTCCTCAGGGCCCACTACCCTGTTTCCCCGAAAGTAAGACATCCCCCGAAAATAAGACCTACTTCCAGTTTTGCGTCTCGCTGTCATAGAAGGCATCCCCTCCGAAAATAAGACCTCCCCCATAATAAGGCCTCCCCCGAACGTAAGGCCTCCCTGGAACAGGAGGCCCCCTGAAGCTACCGTCAGGTGTCCGACTCCTGATTTAAAGAGACCTCGCCCTGCCTGAACAGCTCCGGCTGCGCTGCGGCCCATCCGGGAGCTGGTTGGTGATGACAACAACTACCGTACCATAGACAGGTCATACACCGAAGATGTTGATGGTTCGAAGCACTGTGATCCCTGCGTGAGCTCTGCTGCTCGTGACGGTCACCTGGCTGCCGTTGCCCCTGCCATGAAGGCCCCCGCCACCCCCGGACCCCCGACCCGCAGTGGACTTGGTCGTCCAGTCTGATGGCGGCAGCTCCCACGGTCATTCCTGGCCCGAAGAGAAGAGGCCCCACGGTGCTCTTCCAGGTGCCAGGGCTGCCGAGACCGGTGTGGCTCAGTGGAGAGAGCGTCGGCCTGTGGAATGAAGGGTCCCGGGTTCGATTCCAGTCAAAGGCATGTACCTTGGTTGCGGGCACATCTCCAGTGGGGAGTGTGCAGGAGGCGGCTGATCGATGTCTCTCTCATTGATGTTTCTAACTCTCTATCCCTCTCCCTTCCTCTCTGTAAAAAATCAATAAAAATAATATATATGTATATATATATATATATGTATACACACACACACACACACACACACACACACACAGTATATCAAAGGATGCTGGGGCTCCCTGCAGAAATTTGCTTCTGCCAGCCTTGAACAAGCGAGGCTGAACCCCCAGGCAGGCACAGGGAAGGCGGGGAGAGCAGGCCTTGTACCATGAGTCCATGCTATAATTCTGACCCCCTCAGCCCCCGGAAAGCTTCCCTCACAGCGTCTCAGGGAAGTCCTGCCGTTTCTCCTCCGGCAGCGCAGGCTGCTTTTGCTTCTCTGTTGGAGGAAGTGGGGATGCAGACTCTTAGCGCCGATTCCGGCGGCTCCGGCTCGCACACAGCCTCCAGCATCCCGGCTCCGCACACCCCCGTCAGCGCCTCTGGCTCCGTCCGGTATGCTCCTTCCAGCGGCTCCAGCACCCGCTTTTCTTGGCACGTCTGGCCCCTTGCCCCAGGTCACCTTTGTTCCCGGCTGCCAACGTCTGCCAGGACCTGTCTGGTCACGGTCTGGAAGCAGCGAGAGGCGGGCGGGTAGGTCCTGGGAGAACCCGCTCTCTGCGGAGACACGGCCGGGCCCGGGCCCGGGAGCAGCTGGGAGCGAATGCAGGAATCCCGTCCCTGACAAAAAGGGTTGGCAGACACTACGTCAAGTTTCCAGGCCCCAATGAACGCCTTGGTTTGCTTTTCTTTTAAAAAAAAAAAATTTTTTTTATTGATTTTTCACAGAGAGGAAGGGAGAAGGATAGAAAGTCAGAAACATCGATGAGAGAGAAACATCTGTCAACCGCCTCCTGCACGACCCCCACTGGGGATGTGCCCGCAACCAAGGTACATGCTCTTGACTGAAATCAAACCTGGGACCTTTCAGTTCACAGACCGACACTCTATCCACTGAGCCAAACCGGTTTCAGCTTGCTTTTCTTTTGGATATTACCTTTCCTTATGTATTTTCTCTTTCAGGTGACACTAAAAATACACCTCCCATCATGTGTTTCTATGTGTGTGTGTGTGTGTTGGCAGGATGGTGAGGGGAGGAAGTTAGAATGTTAACAGAGTCCTCCCATTCAAAAACTTTGAGAATCAGGGTTTGAAGAGAGACCTATTGGATTAAGTTGGTTTTTTATTTTTTTGTTATTTAAATTGTTTTTATTGTGGTCAAATATATATAATCATGTCCTGGTTTTACCATAAGAGCAGTTGTGAATTTAATTTGCTCTGTGATTCAGCAATTCTGAAGGACTTGATGTCTTCCCCACCCTATCTCCTCCCGCCTCTGAAATCCTGACCACAGCAAACCACTGTTCCTTCTGGGCAGACCTAGGAACGAGTGGTCCTTTCTTCAGACCTGGAATGGAACGGGAATCCCACACTCGTCAGTTTGTTTTGCTGAATTTTCTGGGACTCTCAAAAGCAGCCCACATTATACCTTTTTCTAAAGATTTTTTAAATTGATTTAGAGCAGTGGTTCTCAACCTGTTGGTCGAGACCCCTTTGGGGGTCGAACGACTCTTTCACAGAGGTCGCCTAAGACCATCGAAAAACGCAGATATTTATATTACGATGCATCACAGTAGCAACATTTCATGGTTGGGGGTCACCACCCCATGAGAAACTGTGTGCAAGGGGCGCGGCCTTAGGAAGGTTAAGAACCACAGATATAGAGAGAGAGTGAGAGAGAGAGAGAGAGAGAAAAAGGGAGAGGGAGAGAGAGAGAAACATTGATGTGAACACAAAACATGAATTGGGTGCCTCCTGCATGCTTCCTACCGGAGACCCAGCCCACAATCCGGGCATGTGCCCCAACCAGTAATCGAACCAGCAGCCTTGCCGGGCACGGGATGATGGCCAGCCAAGACCAGCCGGGGCCATGACACATGTTATTTTCACCCAAATCCCGTGTAGCAGCGACTCTGTGGTCCCACAGAACCTCGGTTTCTAGACACCTGAAGACAGGTGTTACGGAGGGCACATCAGGGAATAATATTTTGCCATTGCAGGCCACAGGCTACCGTGTCCCTTAGCCACGGTGACCGGGCCGTTTCTGCCTTTCAGTCTAACCAGATCAGAGAGTCAGTTCTACATCAGTCAGTCCCCAGTTAGAGGATGCATCTGTAAGGCCCTGTTTCCTGGAACCATTTCTAGCACCAACGTCTTCCTCAGATGGGGTTCTCCCATCCAAGAAGCAGGTGCTCTGGGCAAGGCATGTGTGTGGGATTTCTCAGGACAACGGGGCTGCTGGGAGAAGCTTCTGGAAGGCTGCTGCTGGGGCCGCACATTGGGGAGAACAATCGGATCTGAGCAGGGAATTGAGGACAAACTAGACAAAGTTTACCTCCAAGGACCACCTATAACCTGCACCTGTCTCTCACCACCTCCAACCTGGATGACACAGGTCAGGTCCTTCCCCATGGAGCTACATACGTGCGCGGCCCAGGATTCAGAGAGGTTTGAGGAGCAGCAGCTGTGGGTCCATGTACGCACGCCCCAGGCCAACACACGAGCCCCCAGGTCCTGGGCCGTCCATCCACCTCCATCAGAACCTCAGCCTGCTGTTTCACTCGCGTCCTTGGAATCTTCCGTGGACTTCTCTGAGTGGCCAGCCCTCACCTGCACCCACCAGGTTAGGAAATCCTGAGACTTGTAGTTCAACTTGGCTGTGCCGTGGCATTGCAAAACACCCAGAGGAGCGCAGAGTCAGGGCGAGGGCATCGCTGTGTGCCGGAGTGTGTGGGAGGCGAGGAAGCAGGGGTGACCGCGGCCTGCGTGGTTAGCACCTGCAGACACAGGAGGCAGAACTGAGGGGGGGGGTGTTTCCCAAACTTGCCCCATCACACCGACTCCCACACTTTGTCTCACGCCTGCCAAGCCCGTATCTAGGGGAAAGTGCCTGGGAATCGGCAGCAAGGGCCAGGTGGCTCTCAGTGCCGAGCGAGTTTTGTAAACCGTGTTAGACAGAGGTGCCCGGGCACAAGGGAGGTTTAGCATTTTTTATTCACACATCTGTTGGATTTAGACCAGCGGTTCTCAACCTGTGGGTCGCGACCCCTTTGGGGGTCGAACGACACTTTCACAGGGGTCGCCTAAGACCATCGGAAAACACAGGTATTTACATTATAATTCATAACAATAGCAACATTACAGTTATGAAGTATGGTTGGGGGTCACCACCACATGAGGAACTGTATTAAAGGGTCGCGGCATTAGAAAGGTTGAGAACCACTGATTTAGAAAGAGAGGGCAGCACAGGTTTGTGGGCAGAGGGGAAGAGGCAGAGGGTGGGACACAGGTACGGGAGGGCTAATTGTGAGTCCAGGTATTGGATGAGGCAGGCAGTTCAGCTTTGGAAAGAAGAAATAGCATTTTGTGTGTGTGTGTGTTAAAACAGAAGAAAAACAAAAGACGGGAAATGTAGTTATTGAACTGTTGAGGTGAAGATGGCAGAAATGGAGGAGATAAAGCGGGGAGCACATACATCTAACGGAAGGGGCTCAAGCTGGTTCAGAAAACCCTGGAATATCCTGAGTGCTGGGTCTCAGTGCAATTTTAGGAGATTGATTTCCTGGCCTTAGCTCCCTTAGTTTATTTTTCTAACGGAAGTTTCACTGTTTTCACACAAGCCCAACTTCCTTTCTCTAGTCCTTACCCGCTGGCGGTTGCTAAATAAGAAAGGATGCGCAGACACCTGTGTGTATCTTCGCTCCACCACCCGGCAGCGCGGATGGAGTGCAGACAAGCTGGACTTTGGTATTTCGGCTTAGAAGGCTCCGTTTTTCCAACTGTCTCTGTTTTTATGTCTTAAAATATGTTCTTATTGATCCTCAGACAATGAGAGAGGGAGAGGGAGAGAGAGACAGATAGAAACATCGATGAGAGCGACACATTGATGGGCTTCCTCCTGCTGTGTATCAAGCCTGCAACCTGGGCACGTGCCTTGACCGGGAATCGAACCCAGGGCCTCTGGGGTACAGAGGACGACGCTCAACCCACTGAGCCACACCAGCCAGGCTTTCCGGCCTATTTTCATGTATTTTATTTTATTTTTTTAAAATCTCTTTATTGATGAAGGTATTACCTATGTGTCCTTATTCCCCCATTGTCCCCCCTACCCTCCCTTTTTCTGGCCTTTTATTTATTTATTTATTTTAAATATATTATATTGTGTTTTTTTTTCTTACAGAGAGGAAGGGAGAGAGATGAGTCAGAAACATCGATGAAGGGAGAAACACAGACCAGCTGCCTCGTGCACACCTCCTTACTGGAGATGTGCCCACAACCAAGGCACATGCCCTTGACCTGAATTGAACCTGGGACCTCTCAGTCCGCAGGCCGACGCACTACCCACGGAGCCAAACCGGTTTCGGCTCCGGCCTGTTTTTAGAGGTGGGTGTTTAGGAGTCAGTGAACACAGCAGTGTGTGTGTGTGTGTGGCGGGGGGGTGGGGGTGGGGGGAAGTGGTGCCTGGGGCGGATCAGGGGTGTATACCAGCGCTGACCGTGCTGGCGGGGTTACCTCGGGTCAGTCTTCACCTGTGTCTGTTTCCTCATCGGCCTGTGGGCTGGGACTGCACCTGTGCCACAGGGACAGTGCTGTCAGAGTATTTGGGTGTGATCCAGGGAGACTCGGCAAGCAGTTCAGTCCGGATTTCATTTTAAAACCCATCCATTGGGGGTCTACACAAGAGTTTCCCGGTGGATCTGGCGCCTCTGAGGTGGCCTGGCAACCCCCAGCTCTGGCCCCGGGCAGGACGGTGCTGCATGATTCAGGGGGCCCCTCTCGGGCTCCCTGGTTTCCCCTCGGCTTCTGTCCTGCTGTTCTCCCTCACTGCGGGCAGCACCGTCCTCTGCAGCCGCCGGAAGCCCTCCCCGGTGAGGCCTCGCCTCCCTGGGCCTCTGTGGGCGCGGGCCTGCCTCCCCTCCCCGCTGCCTCTCCCACTCCGGCCTGTTCAGGCCTGCTCGGCGCTCAGCTGCCTAAAACCTGATGCGCACAGACCGCGCAGGTGACCTTGGGGAGGGCTCCCCAGAGGCCAGAGCGCCCGGCGCCCTCTGGAGGGCGAGGGCTGCAGCTCCTTCATTCCTCCCTCCCGCGGGCTTCTCTGTGGGTACCAGCAGCCTGGCCGGGAAACAAAGGCAGGAGGATGGGGAGGCGGGGAGAGAGAAGACGGGGATAATGTATCTCAGCATTTGTGGAAGCTGAGAGTGCTAGCTTCCCCCAGCCCAGCCCCGGCTCCTGTGATCCTAGCAAGACAGGGAGGATCACAGCGGCAACCCCCGGTCCCCTCTGTGCGTGGCGCCTCCTGGAGATGCATGCCACACCTCACCTGCCTGATGGAGATAAGAGCAGGGTATTAGCTGGGAATTAACGTGGAATTAATGGTTCGTCTCAGCGAAGAGCCGTCTTCTTCTTTTTTCCTGGAGCACGGGCAGGCCGGGAGGACCGTCTCAGCCAGGAGGGGAAGGAAAACTTAGAAACCCGGCTGATGGGAGAGTTCCCTCTCCCAGGGGCCCGGGACCCGCCGGCCACGTGCCACGTGTGTGCGGGGTGCGGGCGGCTAGATCTGCTGTCTGCCCCCGGCGCGGCGCCAGGCACACACGCCTTCCCCATCTCCATCCCTCCAGCCCCTCCCCACCCGGCGGTGGCTTCGTTCTTTCTTGTTTTCATCAAAGCCGGAGAGGGTGGTGTTTCTCCCCGGGAAAAGCCACCCTCCCTTTTTGGCTGCGTGCCTGGCTTTTCCCAAGGTGCTGGGAAAG
This sequence comes from Lasiurus borealis, assembly GCA_004026805.1. NCBI lineage: Eukaryota > Metazoa > Chordata > Mammalia > Chiroptera > Vespertilionidae > Lasiurus > Lasiurus borealis. The sequence continues at coordinate 16,183 of PVJN01028415.1, read as the reverse complement.
AAAGGGAAAAAAAAATTCAGAATCGTTTCCTTTTGTTCTTGACTGATTCCTGGGTGGTGGTGGTGGTGGGGGGGGGAGAGAAAGGAGGCGTTCCGCGTGAAGCAGAGCGGGGTGTTTCGGCAGTTTTTAAAAATGGTGCTCATCATCACCCCTCATTGTGGGGCACGACCCCTTTGGGTTACAGGTTCTTTTTTTTTCTTTCCTTTTTTCTTTTTTAAATGCATCTTTGAACGGCCTGCACTAGCACAGTGACTGGCACATAGTAGGTGTCTGCGAGTGAGAAGAGGCAGCGGAGAGGCAGTTGCGCATCAGCTAAGCACCTATGAATATATGCAAGGACACGAGACACAGCGCCGGTGGCCACCTTCTCGACTCCCAAAGCTCTCCGTTCGCGGGGTGCAGTCACAAAGCAGTCCTGACTGGGCACAACCCCAGACAAGAGTGATGCAGCAGCGAGGAAATCAAACGCAGGCTTTCTTAACGATGGCGAGGCTTCGAAAGTCGTTATTGACCTGGAGCGTCTCATTATCTGTCTTTCCGCGCGTCCAAGAGAGTCCAGCGGTCAGCGAGGTGTGCAGCCAGAAATATGGTGTCTCCTGCCACCGATCAGAACCTGAATGGGGCCGAAACTGGTTTGGCTCAGTGCATAGGGCGTTGGCCTGTGGACTGTGAGATCCCGAGTTCGATTCCGGCCAAGGGCATGTATCTTGGCTGCGGGCACATCTCCAGTGGGGAGTGTGCAGGAGGCCGCTGATGGATGTCTCTCTCTCTCTCATTGATGTTTCTAACTCTCTATTTCTCTCCCTTCCTCTCTGTAAAAAAATCAATAAAATATATTTAAAAAACAAAAAAAAGAATCTGAATGGGTGTGAATCTCGAGCCGGGGTCCGTTCCCAGCACCAGGTTGAACCAAGCCGGGGGAAGGGGGCCCTCAGGGAGGCAGACCGCTCAGCCAAATGACTCTGCTCCCATCGTTATGTGCAGAAAGGAGCACGCTTCCACAAGTCCGTTTTATGAAATGGGGGAAAAATAAAAAGAAAGAGAGAAAAAAGAAAGAAAGCCGGAACAAACCAGCACCTTCTTAAACGTGGTTTCAAAGGGGAAATGCATCCCTCGCCCCGCCCCGTGCAGGCTGGCTGCCGGGAGGAAAAGCCCGTCAGAGGCGCGCTGTGTGGAGCAAGGTCACGCACTTATTGGCTTTCCGCCGCGGCATCAATACCGCAGGCGAGGAGAATCGCTTGCTCGCGCTGTGTAGCCCGGTCTCGTGCACAAGGCTGCAGCCCGCATTTGTTCTCCATCGCTGCCAGCCAGGGCCGAGGCACAGACGCAGCCGGAGGGGGTGGGTGGGGTTCAGGATGAGAAGAGAACCCCCTCCCCCACCTCCGTGCTTGTTGGGAAACATACAGTGGTACCTCGAGATACGAGTGCCCTAACATGCGAGATTTTTGAGATACGAGCCGTCGAGCGAACGATTTTTGCTTTGAAATACGAGCAACATTTGAGATAGGAGTAATGGCGCGGATCGGCCGGCTGCACACGACCCACCAGTTTACCGAGACTCGGGCGTCTCATAGTTTCCCACGCCTCAAGGTTACAAACGAATTAAACTCGTATCTCGAGGTACCACTGTACATACATTACCTGGAAACATCATTCCACTCCGAGCCATCGGGGCTGGCATGGCCCACCTCTCTCTGACGCTCTTCCATAGATGACTCCCCAAATGTTTCTCACATTCTCCCCTCCATCCCGCACTAACCGGTCCAGCCAGGGCTGCCTGCCTGGTACCATTCATCGTTTCCGTGATGCTCCCTCCTGCGATCACTAACGTGCTGGCATTTCATCCATCCGGCAGCATCGGGAGGCGAACCCCATTTTCCTGCCCACTGAGCCGCACTGCGCTAGCACCCACATGTAGTGTGTGTTCATCCCCGTCAACAGCCGGCTTCCTGAAACGTGGAAACACCTGCTTTCCCCAGCCGCTCCCGGGAGCCGGGTGTAAGCGTATGCCCGGTGGCGAGGGTGGCGTTCGGATAGGTACCGACTGCACGATGCTGTATACCAGGGCTGCCCCTGCTGGGGGCCCTGGCTCCCTGGACCCGCTCGGCTCTGCGGGAGGGCTCCAGGCTGCCGCTCATTCTCTCATGTAACAGCAGACGATTTTATTTTCCTCCGTCTCAGCTTCCTTGTCTGCCAACGGGAGAGAGCAGCGCCTACCTTGCTAGACTGATGTGAGGATGGCTCAGTGGATAGAGTGTTGGCCTGAGGACTGAAAGGTCCCAGGTTCGATTTCGGCTAGGGGCGTGTACCTTGGTTGCGGGCACATCTCCAGTGTTGGGGCGTGCAGGAGGCGCCTGATCGATGTCTCTCTCTCTCTCATCAACGTTTCTAGCTCTCTATCCCTCTCCTTTCCTCTCTGTAAAAAAAAAAATCAATAAAATATATTTAAAAAAATGAAATGAAATGATGTATGTGAATCATAGCAGAGCTCATGGAAAGTGTTCAGTAAATGTTGCCTATTCTTTTAATTTAATCATCAATTCATTTATTTTAAAAATTAAAACAAATTTAATTTTTCAATTATGTACAGTTGATGTATAATAGTGTATGAGTTTCAGGCATATAACAGAGTGATTAGATTTTTATATAATTTAAGTGATCACCCTGATAAATCACCCATCTGTAACCATACAGTTGTTATAATATTGTTGGCTGTATTTTCTTTTAAAAAAATGTATTTTTATTGATTTCAGAGAGGAAGGGAGAAGGAGGGAGAGATAGAAACATCAATGATGAGAGAGATTCATTGATTGGCTGCCTCCTGCAGGCTTCCTGCTGGGAATCAAGCCCACAACCCGGGCATGTCACCTTGATGGAATCGAACCTGGGACCCTTCAGTTTGCAGGCCAATGCTCTGTCCACTGAGCCACACCAGCTAGGGGTTGGATATATTTTCTATGCTGTACTTTACATCGACGTGACTATTTTTTTAAATTTAATAAATTATTATTATTTAGATTATTACAATTGTTCTTCTTTCCCCCCCTCCCCATAGATTTACTTCCACCCAGTCCCCACCCTAACCTCTGCTCTTACCTCCCCACCACTGTCCTCATCCATAGGTGTAAGCTTTTTGTCCAGTCTCTTCCCGCACCCCCTACACTCCTTTCCTCCTGAGAATTGTCAGTCCACTCCCTTTCTGTGCCCCTGATTCTATTATATTCACCGGTTTATTCTGTTCATCAGATTTTTTATTCTCTTGATTTTTAGATTCACTTATTGATAGATATGTATTTGTTGTTCCTAATTTTTATCTTTACCTTTTTCTTCTTCTTCCTCTTCTTAAAGAATACCTTTCAGCATTTCATACAATATTGGTTTGTTGTTGATGAACTCCTTTAGCTTTTTCTTATCTTTAAAGCTCTTTATCTGCCCTTCAATTCTGAATGATAGTTTTACTGGGTAGAGTAGTTTTGGTTGTAGGTTCTTGCTATTTATCACTTTGAATATTTCTTGCCACTCCCATCTGGCCTGCATCGTTTCTGTTGAGAAATCAGCTGACAGTCTTATGGGTGCTCCCTTGTAGGTAATGAACTGTTTTTCTCTTGCTGCTTTTAATATTCTCTCTTTGTCTTTTGCTCTTGGCATTTTAATTATGATGTGTCTTTGTGTGGTTTTCTTTGGATTCCTTTTGTTTGGGGTTCTTTTGTGCTTCTTGGACTTATAAGTCTATTTCTTTCACCAGGTGGAAGAAGTTTTCTGTCATTATTTCTTCAAATAGGTTTTCAGTATCTTGCTCTCTCTCTTCTTCTGGCACCCCCATAATTCTGATGTTGGTACATCTGAGGTTGTCCCAGAGGCTTTTTACACTATCTTCAAATTTTTGGATTTTTTTCTCTTTGCTTTTCCCGTTGAATGTTTCTTGCTTCTTTGTATTTCAAATCTTTGACTTGATTCTTGTGGTCCTCTCGTCTGCTGTTGAGCCTCTTGTCTTACACAATAAATGTGTTTCTGAGAAGCTGATGGTTGAAATGGTGTGCAGAGAACCGTGGTGTGAGGGAGCGAGGCCGGTTGTTCACAGACTTACCCAGACGGCAGCGTCCCTGGAAGTCTCGATGCTTTTCCCAACACCAACCGTGACAAGAAGACATAGCTAGTCACGTCACAGGAGCTGGGACCACTGTCCCAGCAGGAGGCATGACTGTGCCACATACGTGCAATATAAAACCACCAGCAAGCACGCCTCAGGAAAAAGATCATGTTGTCAAGTGTGATGCTGTGGGTCCTTTCTGGGTGTTTTTTCTGTTAGTTGTCTGGTACTTGTTTATTCGCTTTGTTCTCAACTCTCCCTCAAGAGCTGGTTAGTGGCACAAGCACCAGGTCTTTAACAAAAGTATGTGGGAGCCAAGACCGGTTTGGCTCAGTGGATAGATTGTTGGCCTGTGGACTGCAAGGTCCCAGGTTCGATTCCGGTCAGGGGCATGTACCTTGCTTGTGGACACATCTCCAGTGTGGGGTTTGCAGGAGGCGGCCGATCGATGTCTCTCTCTCATCGATGTTTCTAACTTTCTATCCCTCTCACTTCCTCTCTGTAAAACATCAATAAAATATATTAAAAAAAAAAGAAAAGAAAAGTATATGGGAGGCAAAACTAAAACAGTTCCAATGACCTTCACTCCCTAAATGTTTTTCTATGCATTTCTGCCATTAGGATTCTCCCTCCCCCCGGACCCCAGTTTTAGCAGCCAGTTTGTTTGATTTATGGGCAGTGCTGAGTGACACCTGCGTGGGAAGTGTCCGCCGTAGGAGGCCTTAGCGCAGAGACGTTTTTGCAAACTGAAGAATAGTTCTGTGATGCAAACACAACCTCTGGCTTTTGCAGTTTTGAAGCTTTGACTGTGCTGTGTTATGGTCTGTCCTATTCATAGCACCGGACAGGGTGGTTATCCTCTAACCTCGAACCTCTGAGCTACAGTTCCACGCACTTGGTTCGAGGAGATTCCAATTTAAGAGACGTCTTCAAACGCGGTACAGCGTGTGCGTCCCAGAAAACTGCGAACGACTCAAATTAGCATCATCTGGGGTGTTTGGTGAAAAAGGAGATTTCTAGGGCACAGCGCAGGTCTGCTTAGTCAGAATCTTTGGGGTGGGGCCGGGAGAGCAATATTGCCTTTGAAGCAGTATTTTATGTGATTCTGATACACCTCCGAGGGGGAGACTGGCACAGCGTTTGAGAGGGCGGTCTCGGGAGTCAAGTCCTGTATCTGCCACTGGTTGGGCCCGTGGAAAATTCCTTATGTTCTGGTTTTCCCTTTTCTGTAAAACGGGGAACATTAGGCATATCTACCCCTAGGATGTCTCTGTGAATAAAATGACAAAGTCTGAGAATCATGGATGCAGAGTATGTGGCTCAAAACAAGTTTATGATTGCCTCACCACAAAGGTGTACATGGGGAACTAATACAAAATATGATTGGATATAAGCTGTAATGGAAAAAATGAACAGCAACAGAAACCAGGGTCTGAATAAGTGGTATGTGTTTCTTATGCCTTAGACCCGAGGTCCGCAAACTGCGGCTCTCGAGCCACCTGCGGCTCTTTGGCCCCTGGATTGTGGCTCTTCCACAAAAGACCCCGGTCTGGGCGAGTCTGTGTTGAAGAAGTGGCGTTTGAAGAAGTTTTTAAGTTAAAAAAATGTGACTCTCCAAAGAAATTTCAATCGTCGTACCGTCGATATTTGGCTCTGTTGACTAATGAGTTTGCCGACCACTGGCTTAGACCATAATTCTTTAAATTTTTTTTTAAAAAATAGATTTTTATTGACTTCAGAGAGAGAGAGAGAAACATCAATGATGAGAGAGAATCATTGATGGGCTGCGTCTTGCATGCCCCCCACTGGGGATTGAGCTGGCAACCTGGGCATGTGCCTCCACTGGGAATTGAACCATGACTTCCTTGTTCATAGGTCTATACTCAACTACTGAGCCAAGCCGGCTGGGCTTAGACCATAATTCTTTTTTTTTTATTAATATATTTTATTGATTTTTTTACAGAGAGGAAGGGAGAGGAATAGAGAGTTAGACCAGAGTTCTTAATAATAATGACTTATCTAAGTCACCTTTCGATTGTGTGGACATCTGGGTGCTAACATGGAATTTACAGGACTTATGTCACAATGCACAATATGAACATGGGTACTGTCACCTGTGGGCAGGTCCAGGCTGTGGGAGGCAGCCCTTAGAGCAGTGGTTCTCATCCTTCCTAATGCCGCGACCCTTGCATACAGTTCCTCATGTGGTGGTGACCCCCAACCATGAAATGTTGCTACTGTTATGCATTGTGATGTAAATATCTGCGTTTTCCGATGGTCTTAGGCGACCCCTGTGAAAGGGTTGTTCAACCCCTGAAGGGGTCGCGACCCACAGGTTGAGAACCGCTGCCTTAGAGGAACAGTTCAATTGGGACACTCTGCATCAGCCCCCAGGGGACAGCTAGGTAAGAGTAGGGACCTTGGTGTCTAGATCTAGGGCAGCGGTTCTCAACCTGTGGGTCACGACCCCTTTGGGGGTCGAACCACACTTTCACAGGGGTTGCCTAAGACCATTGGAAAACACAGATACGATTCATAGCAGTTGCAAAATTACAGCTATGAAGTAGCAACAGAAATAATTTTACGGTTGGGGGTCACCACCACATGAGGAGCTGTCTTAAAGGGTCATGGCGTTAGGAAGGTTGAGAACCACTGATCTAGGGGTTGGCGTGGGCTCCCCCAGTGTGCGGCCCAGCTGGCGAAAGAGGATGGCGTGCTTGTTCTCGTGATCTTCGCTTCTGTAAAAAAGAAGCAGCAAAGGGAGGGAAAAGTGAAATATTTTGGAGTAAACAGCTGGCAGCTAGTGGGGGCAGCTATTCATGATGTCTCTCTTTCCCTCCCTCTCTCCCTTCTATCAAATCTCTAGACTCCCCTTCTTTTAAAATATGACACTTAATTTTTCTCAGAAAAGGACAAGCGTTTTTCCCCTTTAAAATCTTCCCCAGGTACTTTTCTCAGGTATTCACTGCTTTCATCTTTATATAAGTCAAAGCTTTATCGAAAATCCTCTTTTGGTTTTCAAAAGAGGATTTTGTGCTGCATTTTAAATATTGTGCTCAGCCGAGACCGGTTTGGCTCAGTGGATAGAGCGTCGGCCTGCGGACTGAAAGGTCCCAGGTTCGATTCCGGTCAAGGGAACGTACCTTGGTTGCAGGCACATCTCCAGTAGGGGGTGTGCAAGAGGCAGCTGATCCATGTCTCTCTCATCGATGTTTCTAGCTTCTCTGTCCTTCTCCCTTCCTCTCTGTAAAAAATCAATAAAATATATTAAAAAAAATAAAAATAAATAAAAAATCAATAAAATATATATATATATATTAAATATTGTGTTCATTCTCAAGAACAGGCTCAAGGCTTGCCACAGCCACCACGGCTGCGTGCGCTGTGGTTTTCGCTTTTACGTCCCCTCAAAACCCCATCATCTTCCGAGACTTCTCCTAAGGCAGTCCAGCTGGTGAGTATATTTTGACACCATTTGCTAACCACGCGGTAGATGCCCTGACAAACGGTGACCGGAAACCCAGAGTGAGACTTTCTATTTTAATCTGTGACCTCAGATTTGCCCAATGAAGCTGCCCCCAGCAGAGATGGTGTGAGGTTCTAACTGTGCGCGATGGTTTTATGGCACTGCGTTTCAGCATGATTTGTCGCACAGCCGCAGACAGCTCACTCAGATGTGAGTATTTGTGGCCTGCTTTTCAGATGCGACGAACTTCTCACGGTGTTTGTCTTCCATGTGACTAACAGATGCTCGCGCCAGGAGCTCGTCTGCCATTTTCATTCGTGCACGTCTTAAGGGTATTGCCTTCCACCTGAGGGTTCTGTGTTGCAATCTTTTAAGCCACTTGCCTGTGTTGTGAGTGTGATGCTGAGCTGGAATGGACAGCAACATCCTGTCTTGGGGATCACCCCTTTGTCCACCACCTCTCCTTCCATACATCTGTGAACTTAACGCTCTGTCATCGGATTGAAGGAGAGCATCAATGTCAACCTCTGTGTTCAATATGAATAAATGATTTAAGTTCTTCTTCTTTTTTTTTTTTTTCAAAAGCATAAACAAAAATCCTGACACTGTCTTCCATACCCCACGCTCATCTTGGATGGATCCATTTTATTTATTTATTTATTTATTTATCTATTTATTTATTTAAGATATATTTTATTGATTTTTCACAGAGAGGAAGGGAAAGGAATAGAAAGCCAGAAACATCGATGAGAGAGAGACATCGATCAGCCGCCTCCTGCACATCCCGTACTAGGGATATGCCCACAACCAATGTACATGCCCTCGACTGGAATCGAACCTGGGACCCTTCAGTCCCCAGGCCGATGCTCTATCCACTGAGCCAAACCGGTTTCAGCAGATTGGATCCATTTTGGAGATTGCGGTTGTAAAACAGGGCTTGGCAAACTCCTGGCTGTTCCTCTACGCGCCATGATTTTCGACCACAGCCGCTCTCCCTGTTCTCACGTTATCTTCTTAGTTCTTGGGTTATTTCTGGCCGCTGTCGCCGCGATGGCAGAGGTGAGCTCTTGCCACAGAGAGGGCGCGATCTTCAGAGTCCACGCTGCTGACGCTCGGGCCCTTTCCAGAAAAACGTGGCCGCTTTTGCCTTAGAAAGTGGAGGGAGCTGGAGAGGCCCCATGGCCTGGAGAAGGCCCCTCATTCCGTTGTTCACTCAGACAGGGGCAGCGCGAAGACTGGCAGTCACCCAGGGGCTTTCGAGAGACTGGATGTCTGTGTCGCTGCTTCCAACCTAATAGGGCTCCCGGGGTCTCGGCAGGGAGCATCCCCACGTGCCCTCCCCCGGGGCAAGTCCCCTCCTCTCGCTGTCGGCCTGAGTGCCATCCTGGGGTCCCACAGCACCACCGGGGCCCACGGGAGTTTTCCCTAAGAGAGGCCGACTTCCTGGGATGGCCCAGCCCTCCCGCAGCCTTTCCTGCGCTCCTCCGTGCCCGCCGACGTGTGCCAGGCTCCTTCATCTTCCCGCCACAGAGAGCTGCAACCCTCAACCTGACCCCCAGCTCCCCCCGCCCCGCCTGGCTGGTCCTAGACAACGGGAACAGGGGCAGACGCCTCTGACAGGCGGTGGAAAGCCGGGGAGAGCGGCGGCCCCTCATCAAAGGACACGAATCGATGCCTTCGATGCAAAGCGCAGCCCGGTGTCTTGTCTCTTTCTCTGCCAGAGAAGGCCAGCCGCCTCTGTCCTGGCCCCGCCAGAGAGCCCCCACCCGCACCCGCACCCTCTCCCCAGATTGCTGGCTGCCCCTGACGCCCCATCACCATACATTCGTCCCCAAGACGGGCCAGCCCAGCGCAGCAGCAGCCAAAGGCCAGTGTGAAGGGAGACGTGGGAAAGGCAGGCCCTGCCCGGCTGTGAGGACCCGCAGCAGCTCCGGGTGCCACAGCCCCAAGGTCAGGGCGCCTCCGGGAAGGTCAGTGAAGGCAGGCCGTGGGGCTCTGTACCCCAGACTCCAGGGCCGGAGGAAGTGACGAGGAGAGCTGAGTGTTTACTTTCATTTTCACCGGGAGTTCGGGCCAGGAAGTCAGAGCTGGCCAACGTGCTTTGGCTGGCCACGCTAAGGGACACCCCATCGCTTTCCCCAGCCCTGAGGGGCCTCAGCGCCCAGGTTCTGGTCCCCTCCGCCCCCCCACACCCCCTGCAGCCTGTCAGGGCTCGTCCTCCTGCCCCGGGCCCAGCAGCTCCTGGAGCTGAGCCCTCACGTCCTGTTTACCCTGCGAGGTCACCGCCCTGCCCGTGCCAGGGGCTTTCCATCCGCAGTCACACGCTGCCCGGCTGCTCCACCCTCACCCCCTCCTGCGTGTTCCACACTGTGTCCCGCCTCCTGCGTGTCATGCTTTCCCACTGCAACCACAGCGAGAGCCACGGCCACGGAGCACTTACTGTAGGTGAGACATGGGGAGAGCTGCTTGAAGCACTCGCGCTCCTAAACCCTGAAAGGCACTCTGGCAGGCGACCGCTGCCCTCTCACTGTGCGCCAGGCCGTGCCCGGTGTGTGGCAGAGTCAGGATCTGAACCCGGGGGTCTCCCCAGCCCTGACACCTAACCCTCACCCTCTGCTGTCCCTTCCAGCCTAAGGCCTTTCTGGCTCCGCCCCTCAGAAGAGGGCTACGTCCCTCACCACGGCTCAAAGTCCACCCACAGTCCGACGCATCACCCCCTGCTAATTCCCTGGAAGCTCTGGCATTTCCACTCCCACAAATACTAGTCCGTGCCTGTCGCTCTGTCATCGCGGGTATGAAATGGCGACTTTTTTTTAAAAAAAATATATTTTATTGATTATTTACAGAGAGGAAGGAAGAGGGATAGAGAGTTAGAAACATCGATGAGAGAGAGACATCGATCAGCCGCCTCCTGCACGCCCCACAGTGGAATTGTGCCTGCAACCAAGGTACATGCCCCCATACCAGAATCAAACCTGGGACCTTTCAGTCCCCAGGCCGATGCTCTATCCACTGAGCCAAACCGGTCTCAGCGAAATGGCAACTTTTACATCAACCCCAGAGCATGTCTCTTCAGCTTACGGTAAGTTATGTCTTAGGTTTGATCGGTGGTCTATGAGACGACGACGTGGTGGCTGGTAAAAATTTCATAGGGGCATATGAATTGTAATTTTTAATGGATTTCAAAACAAGTTTTCACGTCGCTAGGAGGTTATGGAGCTATATAATTCCGTTGAAGTTTACCTAGAACAATCATCTTCCGCTGTGGTTAATTATATATATGCACTATTGGTACGTACATATACACATATATCAGTATGTATGTCCATAGTGATGTAGATATAGATATCCACATCTATGTAAAATGTGTCCACTTGTGTCTATGTATGTATCTCCCCCCTACGCCTCCACCATTGGTGGTGAATTGCCCAAAGGCTGAGCTTGGTAATTTGGGATTGACCTTGCAGTGACGATGCCATCTCAACTCCCACAGGAACCAAAGCTGGTTTTGTCCGGTGGATAGAGCATTGGACTGTGGACTGAAAGGTCCCAGGTTTGATTCTAGTCAGGGGCATGTACCTTGGTTGCGGGCACATCCCCATTGGGAGGTGTGCAAGAGGCAGCCGATCAATGTTTCTCTCTCATCAATGTTTCTTTTTTTTTTTTGTCAAAATTCATTTTATTAATAGAAAATAAACACTTATTCCACTTTCAATTGTTATACTTGAAGTTGCTAATTAAACAAAAAAGAATTTAAAATAATGACCTAATCCTACTTTGACTAAAACAATGAAAACTGTGACTTTAAAAAAAGTATTCAGCACCTTTTGCTCTCAGGCCTTTCAGAATTTGTTCTTAATGTTTCTTAAAGTTTCTGTCTGTAAAGTCCAGGAATGGCAGAGCTACCAATGTTTCTAACTTTCTATCCCTCTCCCTTCCTCTCTGTAAAAAATCAATAAAAAATATGAAAAAAAAAACACCTCACACAAGAGCGATCCCCCTTCCAAAGCACCCATCTGCCTGGACTCTCCCGAGGCTGCGTTACACACTTACTGTGCACAGTCACGCCTTTCCATTTGATTTGTGAAATAACTGTTTTCGCAAAGCTGTAAGTAAATAAAATTTTACTTAAAATGCACAAGAAAGGAAGACAAATGGCTAATTAACATGAAAAATGTTCAAGCTTATGAGTGACAAAGAAATAGAAATTAAAAGAACACCGAGTCTTTTTTTTTTTTTTAATCTATCAAATTGGCAAGTTTAAAACAGTATGACACTCAGTTTGAGAGGATGAACATTTGTTGGGAGAGTGTTTGGCAATATGTGTATATATTTTAAACATGTTCATATCTGTTATCTCAGCAATCCTATTTCTAAGACTTTATTCTAAGGAAATTTGAAATATTTAAGATGTAACATTATGTATAATAGCTACAAATCAAAAATGACAAAATATATATAATGTGGAAGTTGGGAAATTATGCTATATCTCTATGGTATATGTGACCCATTTATATATCTTACATATTTATTAAATATATATTTAAATGTTTTATAAACATTACACACACACACACACACATACACACACACACAAACACATACACACACGGGAAAGTGTTCATAATATATTAAATTAAAAAAGGCAATCTTACATAATAAAACCCTAATATGCTAAGTGTCCTGTCGTCCGGTCATCTGTTCAACCAATCTAAGTGTAATATGCTAATGATATGCTAAGGCCACTCAACCGCTTGCTATGATATGCAATGACATCAGGGGTCAGACACTCTGACCAGTAGGTTAGCTTGCTGCTGGGGTCTGGCCAATTTGGATTGAGTGAGACGGGCCAGACATGCCTTAGAGTCCTCCTGCGGTCCCTCCCTGGCTGGCCAACCTCCTGCATTCTTCCCTGGCCCCAATCATGCACTGGGGGAGGGGCGAAGGAGGGGTTCCCCCTGGCTTGGCCTGTGCCCTCTCGCAATCCGGGACCACTCGGAGGATGTCAGAGAGCTGGTTTCAGCCCACAGGTGCACGAATTCATGCACCAGGCCTCTAGTTTATAATAAGATTTTAAATTTCGTAATCAGATAGAACGATATGTTGATTTTTATTTTTATATTTATTTGCACTTCCCAGTTTTTCTAAGCGTAAGCCTATTTGTAAGAATCCCAGATACAACAACACGATAATTACCAAATGCAACGGTGGTGCCAGATGGACACTAGACCTTTTGGGGGGCATCACTCTGTAAGTTATTTAAATGTCTGGCCACTGTGCTGTGCCACGGAAACTAATGTAATTCCGAATGTCCACCATAGTTGGAAAATAAAGTGCAGGCCAGATGTCAGAGTGAGCGGATGAGGAAACTTGTACAGGAATTAGGCACAACTTACAGACAAACGTGAGAGCTGCACAGCTCTGCTTCCTGCAAGGAGCAAACCCGCCTGGACCAGCAGGGAGAGAGTCCCAAAGCAGGAAGATAGGCTGAGGCTGGAGATCTGTGTTTTATAAAGACCATTTCCTTTGTGTTCTCTCAAAACGAGTCCCATAAAAAAAATCATCGTTCTGCCTGCTTACCATGCTGAAAACCGTGAAAGATAATGAAAAGGTCAAGAATGCAAAATACAATGCTCAAACCCTTAAACCATCTTGCAAATATCTTGTGATTGCAAAAGAGCTGCCTGTTACATGTACCCTATGAATAAAGATTCCTTGGACGCTTTTCAAATGTATATTTCACAACGTACACTCTTACGTAAGAGGAGCTCAAAAATTCTGCATTTATTGAGCAACTACCATGTGCCAGCCCTGAACTCAGTAGATTTAGGGAATGAAAACCTCAATTAAGGTCTGGAGAAATACAGATTTCTCCATTGACTCTGCTTTATCACTGGAAATGTCCTGCCATATTGATAGAGAGATGAGATGGATGTTGCTCCTTCTCTTTTTTAAAAAAATATATATTTGGTTGATTATATATTATAAAGGAGAGGGATAGAGAGTTAGAAACATTGATGAGAGAGAAACATGGATCAGTTGCCTCCTGCACGCCCCCTACTGGGGATGTGCCTGCAACCACGGTACATGCCCTTGACCGGAATCGAACCTGGGGCCTTTCAGTCCGCAGGCCGAGGCTCTATCCCCTGAACCACACCGGTTTTGGCGCTCCTCCTCCTTCATTCCAAGTGAAGCGGAGGTCATGGCTGTCTCTGCATGGGCACACACAGAAGACACACACATGCCTGCTTGGACTGCTCCCTCTTTCTCAAGCCGCTCCCAAACCCCGAATTTCCTAAAACACTTTTTATTTCATTTTAAAGAGAGTTGGAGGAGGGAAAAGTAAACAGCGTTCTATCATTCCTGGCACACACGCTGTCTCCTTCCTGAAAATTTATGAGTAAACGCGCAGCACCTCATGGGTGAGCAATGGTTGTCCTTACAGCAATTTGTAATGAAACAATGTCATAAATCACCAGGGACTGGCCAGAGCCCCAAATATAAAATACCAGTGGCTTTGAACTACAAATGTCTCACGGGTTAAGCGGTGTCCTATTTATTCCAACCGCAGAATGCTAGAACGCTAAGGAAACCAGGAGAGAGAGAAAAAAAAAAGTTTTATCACCTCCAATCTGCCATCGTCCCTATAAGTTGGTAATAAACACACCTAAGTTACTTCATTACGACGTGATAGATGGTTACAGCAACTCTGAAGGTCCATGATATAAATCATTTAAATAGAGACTCAGACAATTTGAAAAATTCCCATTAATTACCAGAAAGTCAGTAACAATTACATCAACAAAGTTCAGCTTGCCCTGCATTTGCGAAGGGAGACACTTTAAAATAGAGATTATGACCCAGCCGAGCCCATTCGCTCATTAGTCATGTAAAATCTTTTTATTTTTTAATCGTGAAGCGATGGGAATTGTTGAACGAATCGATGATAACTGATCGTTTACAGCGAAGAGACTGCGGTCTATTTAGCTGCGCATATTGCCTGAGATGGTTTACGGTCGGCCCGTATTTCCAGAAATAATCAGAGTGGATCACAAACACTTTCGGAGTGCTCAGCATCATAAAGGGGGATGCAAAATGCAGATATTCAGTCCCTGGCCTGGAAGGTGAGGGGAAACCCCTGCCTTTTCATGTGTCTTAAAACAGAAACCAGCCCAAGTGGCTCAGTCGGTGGAGCGTCAGCTTGTCCACCAAAAGGTCGCAGGATTGATTCCTGTTCAGGGCCTACACCCAGATCGGTCCTGAACATGTGGCAGGCAGCTTACTGATCTTTCTCTCTCTCGCCCCTTCCTCGTTCTAAGCATGCCCCTGGGCGAGGATTAAAAAAAAGCAAAACAACCCCCCCCCCCCCCAAAACAGAAATCTGGAATGGCACATAGTGCAGCTCCAATACCGGTAAGAGACTTACAAGTACACATTCCCATCTGTTGATAACCTGGTCTTTTCCCCATGGACTGGCCTTGGCACCCTTATTCAAAATCAAGTGACTTTCTATGGAGGGTTTATTTCCGGACTCTCTCCTAGTCCATTGTTCTCTATATTTGTCCTTTATGCCTCTATGAGCACTGTTTTGTTTTTTTTTAAAATACATTTTATTAATTTTTTACAGAGAGGAAGGGAGAGGGATAGAGAACTAGAAACATCCATGAGAGAGAGACATCGATCAGCTGCCTCCTGCACGCCCCCCACTGGGGATGTGCCCGCAACCAAGCTTCATGCCCTTGACCGGAATCGAACCTGGGACCTTTCAGTCCGCAGGCCCACAGTCTATCCACTGAGCCACACTGGTTTCAGCATGGTTTTTTTTTTTTTTTTCCTGCGAAAGCTTTATCGTTTCACTTGGTCCAATGCCTGGGAGCGGCTCCAGGGTGGATAAAAGAATGGCCAGGGGTTCCGGGCAGAGGCTCAGGCCAAAGCCAGGCTCCAGGGGGTGCAGAGCCCCCCCCCCCCCCCGAGGCCTCTGGCTCCCAGGCTCCTGGTGGTGCCGGAGGGAGAGCCTTTGAAGAGACCCTCCCCGCCAGCTGGGCCCGCAGCCGGGAGGGCAGCCAGGTGTGGCCCGTCTCCTGGATGCGCGTGACCTCCTGCCCTGGAAGTGGGTCTCCAGGAAGTTCCGGGAGGCTCTGCCCTCCAAAGGGCCTGGCTCAGGCTCCTCTGCAAGGCCAGGTCGTCTCTGTGGCGCCCCGAGTTCTGCCCCCTCATCTCGGAGAAGCAGCCGCAGGCCCTGGCACAGAGCTCGGCCGTCGCTGGTTCTGCATCTTTAAGAGACTCGGGGCGCCTCCTGCTTCTTGGCCGCCTCCTCTGGGAAGAAGGGGCCCAGCCCTGAGAGCCACACGTCGTCGGTGGAAGTCGGAGCCCGGGGAGAGGTAGGTGGGGAGCCCGCAGTGGGGGGCACTGGCCAGGCGACACCTCAGTGGAATAACGTGACGAATCTGGGAGCCCGCGGTGCTGGCAGGAAGGAGTTACGGTGGAAAAAAGCCACCTGGCGTGCTGGCTGGTCTCGGAGGCCGAGGGTGGCCGAGGTGGTCCTGGAGGTGGGGACCCAGTCAGATGCGGGAGGGAGGCCGGAGGCTAGAAGAAGGGGCGTCGCTGGGTCTGCTCTGTGCAAACGC
>PVJN01028414.1:0-27264 GCA_004026805.1 Lasiurus borealis | reverse complement strand
AATTCTTGCCACTCCTGTCTGGCCTGCTTACTTTCTGTTGAGAAATCAGCTCACAATCGTATGGGTGCTCCCTTATAAGTAATTAACTGTTTTTCTCTTGCTGCTTTTAATGTTCTCTCTTTGTCTTTTGCTCTTGGTATTTTAATGATGATGTGTCTTGGTGTGGTCCTCTTTAGATTCCTTTTGTTTGGGGTTCTGTGTGCTTCCTGGACTTGTAAGTCTATTTCTTTCACCAGGTGGGGGAAGTTTTCAGTCATTATTTCTTTAAATAGGTTTTCAGTGTCTTGCTCTCTTTCTTCTTCTGGAACCCCCATAATTCTGATGTTGGTACATGAAGTTGTCCCAGTGACTTCTTACACTATCTTCACATTTTTGGGTTCTTTTTTCTTTTCCAGTTGAGTGTTTTTTGCTTTTCTGTATTTCAAATCTTTGACTTGATTCTTGCATTCCTCTAGTCTGCTGTTAGGTTTCTGTATAATATTTTTTATTTCAGTCAGTGTATGTTTAATTTCTAGTTGGTCCTTTTTCTTCTCCTCTTGGGTCTCGCTAAATTTATCCATTTTTTTTCTAGGAAATTCTTAATAAACCTTATAACTGTGGTTTTGAACTCTATATTCAGTCATTTGTTTTTCTCCATTTCTTTAGTTTGTAATCTGTTCTTTTGTCTCTGCATATTTTGCTGCTTCCCTGAGTTGGTAAAGTAGCTTTGTGTGCTAGCTGTCCTATGTGGTCCAGTAGCTCCGCCTCCCCAGTTACCTGAGGTGGATACTCTTGGTGCACCCCTTTGTGAACTGTGGGTACAGTCTTGTTGTAGTTAATTCTTGATTGTTGTTGGTATCACTGGGGGGAATTTACCTCCAAGCCAATTGGTTGTGAGGATCAGCTGTGTCTGCACATTCATGCTTGCTTCCAGACCTCTGTCTTTCGCAGCTCCCCTAAGTTTCCGTGCACTCCTTCCTTTTTACAACAGTCCAGACTCCCCCCGTGTAAGTCTCGCCTACAGCTGAGGTTCAGTGCAGTCAGAAGTGGGGGTCAGTGCCTTCGAGATTTTCCGTCTCCCTCCCACTAGAGGAAGCCAGCCAGACTCTCCTCCGTCCGTCCTCTCCAAGAGCACGTCTCCGTACCTCAGCTTTTTACAGCTCCTCTGAGTCTCTGTGAGTCCCACTCTGTCCTTATAGTTGTAGAATTTCCACTCAGCCAGCTTTCCTGTGGTTCTGGATGGTGTCTATTCTATCTTTTAGTTATAATTTTGAAATTGTTGTGTGAGGTGGCAGCTTAAGTGTTCACCTATGCTGCCATCTTGGTTTCTTCTCTACTTAGCATTTAAAAAAATATATTTTATTGATTTTTTACAGAGAGGAAAGGAGAGAGAGAGTTAGAAACATTGATCAGATGCCTCCTGCATGCCCCCTACTGGGGATGTGTCCAAAACCAAGGTACACGCCCTTGACCAGAATTGAACCTGGGACCCTTCAGTCCACACGCGGACTCTCTATCCACTGAGCCAAACTAGCTTCAGCATGTCTACTTAGCATTTGAATTGATCTATAAACACTATCAAAAGCTTCAGCTCTTAAAATTTATTTATTTCTAGATATATATTTCAACAGTTATGAATTTACAATATTGACAAGGGATTGTGATTTTCTTATTTATTTTTTATTGATATAGAGCAGTGGTTGTCAACCTTCCTAATGCCATGTCCCTTTAATGCAGTTCCTCATGTTGTGGTGACCCCCAACCATAAAATTATTTTCGTTGCTACAGCAATTTTATGGTTGGGGGTCACCACAACATGAGGAACTGCATTAAAGGGACGTGGCATTAGGAAGGTTGAGAACCACTGATATAGAGGAAGGGAGAGGAAAAGAGAGAAACATGAATGATGACAGGGAATCATTGATTGGCTGCCTCCTGCATGATCCCTACTAGAAATTGAACCCAGGACCTTTCAGTCCTCAGGCCGAGGCTCTATCCACTGAGCCAAACCGGCCAGGGTGAGGGGTTTGTGACTTTAAGAAGTTCCTATTGTCAATGAACACATGTTAAGCACATCCACATTGCATAGAATGTGGTAATTAACATGTAACCACGGTATGATCTCCTATTGTTATCTCTCCCCTTTATTGGAGAAACCTTAGTTTTAATTATTTTCTCCAAAAAAAAAATAAAAATTATCCAGTTGCTTACCAAAAAAAAAAAAAAAAGGAAAGATTCTTGTGCCCTAGCCAGTTTGGCTCAACGTTGGATAGAATGTCTAGCCCTTGGATTGAAGGGTCCTGGGTTTGATCGCTGGTCAAGGGCATGTACCTCCCTCACAGGCTTGATCCCCACTCCTGGTTGGGGTGCATACAGGAGGCAATCAATTGATGTGTCTCTCTCACATCGATGTTTCTCTCTGTGTCTCTCCCCCTCCCTTCCACTCTCTCTAAAAATCAATGGAAAAATATCCTCCAGTGAGGATTAAAAAAAAAAAAAGAATTTTGAGATGAGGTCATCTTGGATTAACCAGGTGGGCTGCCAATCCAATGACAAGTGTCCTTATAGGAGAAAGGCAGAAGGAGATTTGGCACAGACAGAGGAGGAGACACAGAAAGAGGAGCAAGCCCTGAGAGGATGGAGGAGAGGCTGGGGTGATACAACCACAGGCCCAGGAACCACCAGAGGCCGGAGGGCCCAGGGACGGGCTCTCCCCTTGGGCTTTAGGAGGAAGCACCCCTCTTGCCGGCACCTTGACTTCGGACTTCAGGCCTCTGGAACTGAGAGAAAGTAAATCCCAGTGGTGGTACGCTGCCCAGTTTGTGGTCTTTTGTTTCGACAGTCCTAGGAAACCAACATGCTCCCTTTCGGTGGATAAATCCCAAATTCGTCTCCAGGTGTGTGCACCCCGTGACTGGGCGTCTCCAGGTGGGCACCTCACACCTGCAGGCTGTCTCGGCCCACTTGGGCTGCTGTGACCACATCTTCAGACTGGGCGGCTTATCAACAACAGAAAGTCACTTCTCAGAGTTCTGGGGGCTGCAAGGCCAAGAGCAGGGTGCTGGCGTGGTCAGGTTGCAGACGGCCCGCTTCTGGCTGCGTCCTCACGTGGGGGAAGGGATGAGCGAGTCCCTTTTCTAAGAGCATGAATTCCAGTCATGAGACCTCTACCCTCATGACCCAGTCTCCTTCCAGAGCCCTCACACCCTAATACATCCCAGTGCGGGCTAGGATGTCAACTTATGAGTTATTTTGGGGGAGGGCCACACACACTCAGTCCATAACATACACTCGGACCACACTCCTGATTCCCCTGCTCCCTTTCTCCTTTTCCTGCTCCTCTCTCTGTCTTCTAGTTTTGGGCAATGGCTGCTCCGTTTTTCCAGGGGCTCAGGACCCAAGCCTTGAGGTCACACTTGATTCTTGCCCTTCTCTCACTCCAGGCAGCCAAACCATTGGCCCATTCCTCTGCCTTCACTGCTGAAGTCTGTCTGGGCACCATCACCTCTCCCCAGCATGACTGCAGAGCCATCTCCTTGTCCTCGTCTTCCCGAAGCGCACTCTCAGGGTGCACCTGCCAAAAGGGAAGTCAGAGGGAAGGTGGGGGTGGGGAGGGTGGGTGGGAAAGGATCAACCAAAGAACTTACATGCATCACCCATGGACACAGACAATAGCGTGGTGAAGGCCTGGGACTGGGTGTGGGTGTGGGTGGTCTAGAAGGGGCCAATGGGGGTGGGGTGGGGAAAGGGGACATATTTAATACTTTCAACAATAAAGATTTTAAAAAAGAGAGAGACATCAGACCGTGCTATTTCTCTGCTCAAACCCTCTTTTGGTCCCCAACCCCCCATTTCATGTGGAGTAAGAGCTGGACCCAGCCTAGAAGTGTCTGACTCGGGAAGTCTGGGTTGGAGGGCCCCAGGCTCTGCATATATCCCAAGTTCCCAGGTGATGGTGATGTTTTTGGTTTGGGGAGCATCCTGGGAGGACTGCCAACCTAGACTTTCATGAGTGGCCACTCTATACTGAGTGAAAAGGCTTTGGAGAATAGACCGGTGGTGATGGAGACTTCCCTTCCCAGGCCACGGCCTCCATTTGTGCCCTTCCTGACTCGGAAGCAGCACTCACATGTGGTCTTTGTGAAGGGCACTCCTGGAGCTGGGCAGTGTACAACCTGCACAGCAGTACCCGGCAGCCCCGCCCCGCCCTGCCCACCCCGGTGTCTCCTCCCCTTCCCTTTCTCTGTGCCTCAGCTGCTCACCCAGAGGGCGGAGCTGGGGGGAGACTCAGGGAGGCAATTTAAGGTCCCAGACCCCCTGGATGATGATGGGGGAGTGACAGCCTCTTCCAGGGATACTCAGTTTACTCATCAGTGATAACTCATGCCATCTAGCCTGAGATCTATTTGACCTATTTATCTTGTGTACCGTCTTTTCTCTTCTCAAACGGCAGCTTGTTGGAGCAGGGAATAGTGTCTGTCCTGTTCACTGCTGTATTCCCCGCACATAGATGGGAGCTGGCCCACCATGGGTGCTTAGTCAATACCTTTCAAGGGCTGGTTTGGAGTCAGTTAGGTGGTTGGGTGCATGAAAAGCGCTCACTGCCTGGCACCAGTTGGCATCCGATGCATGCTCTCTAACCAGGTGGCCAGCCAGAGGGCACTCCCTCCTGGGTCCAGTCAAGTACCGGGAGGTTGAAGGGGGCCAAGCCAGGAGTGACTCTGAGAGGGGGACAGGATGGGGCCATTCTGTCCTAAGGTCCCTTGGACTTAGATGCTTCAGTCTGTCCTGTCCATGCTCAGAGTTGGGGACCTGGGGGAGATGATGTTAGGATGAGGGTGGTATTAGGCAGTCTGTGTGAGGGTGAGGAGGGAGGGTGCCCACAACCTTCCTGTTTTTTTTCTCTACCAACCAGCTGACAAGGAGACCTTCCTGTGTCCTCACCCACGCTCCCCCAGGTGCCCTGGTTCACTGCCCACTGCTTCTCTGCACTTCCTCCCTCTCCCTCCCTCCCTCTCCTGGCCTGCCCCAGGCAGGGCTGCTCTGGCATTTTTGAGCAGAACAGCCTCAGAGGCCCCAGGTGGACCGGGGGTGGAGAAGGAAACTTTGGGCAGTGTCTGAGCCTCAGCATGGTCTGCTGGCTGGGAGATCGGAACCTCTGGGTAGTTCAGTTCCGTGGGAGGAGGAAAAACAAGGCCAGAAAACCCTGGGGAGGAGGGCGGCAAACAAGTGGAGGAACTGCTCTAAGCTGGTCCAGAAGCTCTGCCTGCGTAGAGGGTGGCTGGCTGGCTGATGCTGAGGACGCGTGAGCCTGGAGAGGCCTGGCCGCGGCAGTGGCCTTCGTCAGTGCCTGGTGGGTAGGATGTCACGCATTCATTCAACAAACATTCGTTGGACACTGACTGTGTGCCAGGCCGGGGAGCTGAGCTTCTCATGGCGGGGAAGACAGGCAGTGGCAAGAGAAAGAAGTGAGATATATGGAATGTCAGGTGATGATAACTTTTAAAGAGAAATATAATGGTGGAATGTACGGGAAGGGCTGGCTTGGGAATTTACACAGGGTCATTTTAGAAAGTCTCACAGAGAAGGGGCTGTTGGATTCAAGGATTCCTGTTTCTCAAATGCACCAGGAGCTTGTCCTCAGGGCCTTGGCATAGCCTGAAATGCTCTTCCTCCAGGTATCCAAGGCCTTCCCCCACCTCCTTTGGTTTATTTTAATGGTCAGGCCTTTTCCTAATCACCTTCTTCTTCCTGTAAAATTGAGGTATAATTGACATAAACATTATATTAGTTTCAGGTGTACAACATAATGATTCAATATTTGTATATCTTGCAAAATGACCACCACAATAAGTTTAGGTCACAACTGTCACCACACATGGTTACAATTTTTTTCTTGTGATGAGAACTTTTAAGATCTTCTTACTCTCTGGCCAGGCCAGCGTGGCTCAGTGGTTGAGCATCAACTTATGAACCAGAAATTCCAGATTCCATTCCCGGTCCCATTCACGGGCAGGGCACATGCTCTGGTTGCAGGCTCAATCCCCAGTGTGGGACGTGCGGGAGTCAACCAATGAATGACTCTCTCTCATCATTGATGTTTCTGTCGCTCTCTCCCTCTCCTTTCCTCTCTGAAATCAATAAAAACGTATATTAAAAAAAGGACACATGTGAAAGTCATGTTTCTGTCGAGGCCTGTTTGGCTCAGTGGATAGAGCGTCAGCCTGCAGACTGAAAGATCCCAGGGTTCGATTCCAGCAAGGGCATGTACCTTGGTTGTGGACACATCCCTAGTAGGAGGCGTGCAGGAGGCAGCTGATTGATGTCTCTCTCTCAACGATGTTTCTAGCTCTCTATTCCTCTCCCTTCCTCTCTGTGAAAAATCAATAAAATATATTTTAAAAAAAGAAAGTCATGTTTCTATGAGTGTTCTTTGTTTATATAGTTCTGAACAGTGTTCAGAGATATAGACCCTTCTGTGAGGCATGTAGAAAAGTCTAGCAGCACATGTGAAAAAGATATTTTTAGCTCTGGTCTGGTAGCTCAGTTAAGAGCATTGTTCTGATACACCAAAGTTGTAGGTTTGATCCCAGCGCAGGGCACATACAAAAATCAACCAATGAATGCATGATTAAATGGAACAACAAATCTCTCTCTCTTTCTTTCTCTTAAATCAATCAATAAAAATATATTTCTAAGATTACTATCTAAAAAAATAACAAAATAATTAATCTCCAAGCATCTTTCAAATATACCTGATCACTTTTTTTAAACATCAATATATATTTTTAAAAATATATTTTATTGATTTTTTTTATAGAGAAGAAGGAAGAGGGATAGAAAGCTAGAAACATCGATGAGAGAGAGACATCAATCAGCCGCCTCCTGCACGTCCCCTACTGGGGATGTGCCCACAAACAAGATACATGCCCTTGACTGGAATCGGACCTGGGACCTTTCATTCTGCAGGCTGACGCTCTATCCACTGAGCCAAACTGGTTTCGGCTACCTGATTACCTTTTTTTTAAAAAATATTTTATTGATTTTTTACAGAGAAAAAGGAAGAGAGGATAGAGAGCTAGAAACATCAATGAGAGAGAGAGAGACATCAATCAGCCACCTCCTGCACGCTCCCCACTGGGAATGTGCCCCAAACCAAGATACATGCCCCCGACTGGAATCAAACCTATGACCCCCTCAGTCTGCAGGCCGACACTCTATCCATTTAGCCAAACCGGTTTTGGCACCTGATCACCTTTTAAACATAAGCATTTAATGTCCCAACTTTCCCTCTTAGCACTGTTTTACCTGCTCCCCACATGGTGTGATAGAGTATACTTTCGCTTTCATTCAGTTAAAAATACTTGTAATTTTTGACTTCCTCTTTGATATGTGGATATGACTTGATTTCTGAATATTTGCAGATTTTCCAGATATCAGTCTATGATTTATGATTTAATTTGGTTCTGGTCTGAGAACATGCTGTGTATGATTTCCATTTTGTCATCTTCCTTTTTATTGCAAGGGATTTTTTTTCTTCCACGAGTGGATTCCTAGAACTTAGCATAGGGCCTAACACATAGTAGGTGGTCAATACATATCTGCTGACTGGTTGAACAAACAACTGAACCCCTCATCCCTTTGAATATATCAGGAGATAGTTGCTCAGAGATGTTTTTCCTTTGAGGTCACACAACAAGAATGGGGCAGAGCTGGGGTCAGCCTGGGCCCATGGTCTTATACCTAGTGGATGGGACTGGATTCCACTGCCAGAGCCTCTGTGCCTACCGTGAACCAGGCTCTGAGGGATGGCATAGGGTCATGTGGCCATCACTTCCACACAGTGAGTCCATCCACTGCACTTATCTTGCTCCAGGGCCACTCCCTTCAAAAGGCGCCCTTGATGGGCAGAGATGCTATTGATCCTCTTGGCTGGTGTATCCCACTTCTATCTCTGTCCTCTCTCTTCCATGACCTCCCCCAAACCACACATATGCTCCCCCTGTGTGCTCCCTGGGTGTTTGCTGGGTGAATAGCTCTTTCTTCCTTCCTTCTCAGACTTACCCAAAGACAGAATGAGACCATCCCCAGCATTCATTGTAACAGGGGACAACCTAGCCCCAGGTTAGCTTTCTCTGGAAAGGGAGGCTAGTCTGCTGCCCCTACCTGCTCAGCGAGGCCTGGGGCTACCCACCTCCCTCTGTGTTGGGGACAGTTTTCCACTTGTCAAGAATGCTGATCGCCAATATTGAGACTGTGAGTTGAGATATAAATTCTGTTTTGTGGAAGCCACTCTTGTTCTGAATCTCTGCTACTCTAATCTGAACGTGGGCTGGATGGGATTTCCTTGTTGATGAAGCCAACTTAAGTTGTGTTTCCTTTTATTGGTAATGGAAAGCCCCTACAAAGGGGAATTGCAATATTGTCCTTTGGGGTATGTAATGGTTTCCTATGGCTAGTATACCAAATTATCACAAATTTAGTGACTCAAGACAACAGAACTTAATTCTTTTATAGCTATGGAGGTCAAAAGTTCAAATTATTTCATTTGGCTTGAACCATGTTATCAGCAGGGTTACTTTCCCTCAGGGAGTCTCATGGGAGAGTCTGTTTTCTTGCCTTCCTGAGAGTCTCCCTCGCTAGAGAGAACTGCCTTCCTGGTCTCATGGCCTCTTCCTGTGTCTTCAAGGCCACCAGTATGGCATCTAGCTTTGGAGAAAGGAGAGGGAGCCCTGACTGGTGTGGCTCAAGGGTTAGAGTGTTGACCCACAAACCAGAGGGTTGGGGTGTGTGCAGGAGACAACTAGTTGATGTGCCTCTCTCATGTCGATGGTTCTCTCTGTCTGTCTCTGTCTCTGTCTCTGTTTTTCTCTCTTGTTTCTGTTTCTCCAATTTATTTCATTCTCTAAAAATAGATGGAAAGAATATTTTCAGGTGAGGATAAAACAAAAAGGAGGAAGGGAGATTGAGACACAGAGACACACATAGAGAAGGCTATGTTAAGACAGAGGCAAAGATTGGAGTGATGTGGCCACAAGCCAAGGGATGCCAGGAGTCCCCAGAAGCTGAAAGAGTCAGGAAGATTTTTCCTCTAGAGCCTTCAGAGAGAGCATGACCCTGCTGACACCTTTATTTTAGATTTCTCCCCACTCTAGATAAATGATATACTAATAAAATATTTAAAAAAATAAAAAGAAATGAAAAATCTATGGTGAACAAAATAGAAAAAGTTTAAATCAAGACAAGCTGTTGTTTGTTTTTCTTCCAGCTTTATTGAGGTTCAAAAATTGTATATATTTAAGGTTCATAATCTGATGGCCCATTGTACATATGCACCGTAAAATATTCACTACAAGCAAACCAACTAACATATTCATCACCTCACAGTTACCATTTTCCTTTTTTTGTAGTGAGAACACTCAAGATCTACCCTCTTAGCAAATTTCAAGTACACAATACAATATTGTCAACTAGTCACATTGCGTACACCGTGGTTCCCCAGCACTTATTCATCGTGTATACCTGAAGCTTTGTAACCCTTGATAAACATCTCTGTATTTTCCTTTCCCTCTGGCCCCTGGAAACTACCTCTCTGCTTCTACTTTCTGCTTTTGTTAGTTTGACTATTTTGAGGACAAAGGGGGAAGCAATTAGACCAAGGTGGAGGTTATGACCATAATTCAGGTGAAAGATGATAGTGGTTCAGACCAGGAAGGGAGAAGGGCTCAGATGCTGGATATATTGTGAAGGCAGAGCCAACTAGACTTACCAACATTTGACCAGAAGAGAGGAAGAGTCATAAGGCTGAAGGTGACCAATGTCTTGGGAGCTAGAACCTTTGGCACCTGGGTTGAGCTGAGACTTTTGAGCGGAGCACCTCTCTGTGACCTCTGTGTGGCTTAGGCTTTCTCACGACATGGCTCTGGGAGCATGTGTTCTGACAGACCCAGGTGGAAGCTGCATGGCAGATGTCACTTTCACAGCATTCTGTTGCGAATAAGAGACTATAAGGCCAGTCCAGATTTAGTGGGAAAATAATTAGACTCTATTCCTTAAGTAGCACCAAGGTCACATTTCATAAGACCATGCAGGACATGAGATATACTTTTGAAAATTCCCTTTGCCATAGCCATGGAATGAGAAAGAAGAGAGGAGTCATAGATAATTCTAAGGCTGTTGGGCCCAAAGGCCAATGGCAGTCCTTTTGAGAAATACAGGTTGGCTGCCCTCCTGAGCAGGGTTCTCCAAATAGCTTTAGGCTGGTTATTTCAGTTTGATCACAGGAAACTCCATCTCCTTGCCATGCTAAAAGAGGCAAACACTCCTACTGCAGTCCTTTCTTTCTGTCATCTTTCACTTCATGCTTTTTTGGGTATGAGTCAAAACCTCATCTTTTGGCTTTCCCATGGGGTAGGTAGACCACTTTCTTTCTTCAACTTTTCCTTTTTAAATACCCACCAAGGTAAAACTAAGTGTGAAAACTTCCTTTACAAGTTTCTGTATATGATTGCAGTAGCCAGGTTTAAAGATGGTCCTAATGATGTTCACATCTTGGTATTCACACCCTTGTGCAGTCAGTCTCCTTCCACAATGACTCACAAGTGGTCCATTTGACAAATAGAGAAAGGGGAGATCATAATTTGGGATTGTAGGTTTAGATCATAAAAGGCACTGTGGTTTCCACCTTAGCCTCCACTATGTGGTAAGGACAACCAATCAGTCCTTTGTGGAAGCTCCCACGGTGAGGAACAGTGAAGTCATGTGAAGGCTCCATCGTGGAAGATGCTCTTTTAGCCCCAATTGAGCCTTCAGATGATTGCAGCCCTGGCTAACAAATTGACTGCAAACAAGTGAGTGGTCCCAAGCCAGAACCACCCAACTAGCTACTCTTGCATTCCTGAACCACTGGGCCTATAAGAAAAGTGCTATTATTGTTTTAAGTCACTAAGTTTTGGGATAATTTTTTAATGCAATCATAGCTAATTGATCCAGTGTCCTAGCACTTCACTTTGGAATGTGGGAGTACTTAGCACCTGACACTTTAACATCTTGTTACAGATGTTACAACATCTAGGAGACCTTCCCTGATACCTCTCTACATTAGCTCCCATCTTATCCCATTACCATGTTTTATTAAAAAAATGTTTAATCACAATGGGAAATAAAATAAAAACTATAGCATTTATTTCTATATTTCTTTACTGGTTTATTGTCTCTCCTGTCTTGATGGAAAGTTCCATGGAGGAAGGAGCTTATCAAACTTTTCCACCCAGGGTTTGGCACTCGGAAGGAACTCAGTGAGAGGGCTGTTGTTTCTGTCACTTCTATGCATGAATTGATACTGGGGAGAAAGGTGTGTGTATGTGTGTGTGATCTGAGGTAGTTTCCCTCAAGATGGATTTGCATGTACTTCTCTTAAAAAGGGGAACTGAGAAACCTGAGAAGGAAGGACAGGGGGCAGAGCTTGAAGCCTCTGGATGCACCTTCTCAGTCTCTTGTGTTAGCTACAACCATGCCTATCCTGTATACTAACTCTGGGTGCCAGGACCTTCCAGGTACAGCCCTGACAGATTTGGATTGGAGGCCAGGGGTGGTTAGGACCCAGGTTACAGCCTCTCCATCCTGGGACTGAAAACTTGGGCCTACGGGACAGAGGTGGAAATGGGATGGGTGCTCACTTACCGTTTCTCTGGAAGGGACCAGAGAGGATGATGATACTGATGCTGATGATTATGAGAACATGGCGCCATCCTACAAGGACCTTCCTCCTAAGCCAGGTAAGAGGACTGGTCAGGTCCCTGTGTATTTGGCCCATGCTGGGCACTTTGATAGTGGGAGTACTTATGCCTCTGCTCTGCCCTTGATGATATCTCAGGATGGTGGGGAAACCAGTTCTGGGAACAACTTCAGGTTAGCAGATCTGAACAGGGATAAACCAGAGATTGGGGAAATAAGGGGAGAAACAGAGGGCTCAGTTTGCAATGGCAGGAAGATTGGGGGTCAGAAGAGAGGACGTTGGAGTAGGACTTATGAATGAATAGGAGTTTTTATGAAGAGAAGCCCAGAAGAGAACTGGTGGATGCAAACATCCCAAGATATGAAAGCCAGTGTTTGAGAAACTGAGAGTGGGACTGTTGGCTCCCCAACCTCCTAGCATTCACACCTAGGTTTAGATTTGCTTTCAGACTTGGGTGGTCCACACCTGGCTTGGGAATCAATAAGAGTCTGATAAGTGGGTATAAAAGTGGAGGTTTTGGAAGTTTCCCTGAGTCAACTCCCACCAGAACCCCTGAGAGCTGACTGTGCTGCCTTGGTGTCCTTGGATAAGGGTTATTCCATGTGGGATGAGGCTCCATATTCTCCATTTCTGTTTCTAAACTGAGACCAACTTGAGAGGTCTCAGGGCTCTGTAAGGTTCGGGATGAGGTGGGAGGTAAACTGAACTCTACTGTTTTGTTTTTAACATATTTGCCATTGATGGAATATTTAAAAATATTTTTTATTGATCTTTAGAGAGAGCAGAAAGCAGAGGGAGAGAGAAACATCAATGTGAGAGGGAAATATTAACTGGCTGCCTTCTGTATGCTCCCTGCCAGGGACTGAGCCCACAATGTGGGCACATGCCCTGCCCAGGAATCAAACCAGCAAACTTTTGGTGCACAGGGCAATGCCCAACCAACTGAGTCACACCAGTCAGGCTTGACTCTGCTGTTTGACTGCTTATCTTCAACCCCAACCTGGTTCTAACATGATTCTCAAACCCAGTCTTCAGGGTCTTCCCTTTCCCCAATTTATCCCCCTCCCCATCTCCAAGTGCAGCTATATCTCCATCCCCATCTCCATTTCTAAATACAATGCTATCACCATGCTCCCACATAACTACAACTCAGCCTTAACTTCTTCCCTTTTTCCAAACCCAAGTTCATCCCAGTTCAACTTCTTCCCTATCCCCCAAACACAACTAACACCCCATTCTTCATCTCAACCATATCCTGAATCATAGCCCTACTCCAATACCCAGTAGTATCCCTAAACCAATCCTCATCTTAATCCAAAACCTCATGCCAAATCTAACCTTAACTTCATCCCCACCCATAAACTTAAAAAAAAATATTTTATTAAGAGGAAGGGAATGAGAGAGAGAGTTAGAAACATCAATGAGCAAGAAACATCACACTTGCTGTTTCCTGCACACCCGCTACTGGGGATGTGCCCGAAACCAAGGTACATGTCCTTGACCGGAATAGAATATGGGACCCTTGAGTCCCCAGGCCAATGCTCTATCCATTGAGCCACACCAATTAGGGCCCCACCCCTGAATTTAACTGTATCTTTAACTTAGGGTGACCAACTGTCGCAGTTTGCCCATGGATGAAATATTTCCTGAGATTTGAGACTTTCAGTTTTAAAACTTGGAAAATCCTGGGTAATCCAGGATGGTTGGTCATTGTATCTTAATCCTATTACTACCTCTAACCCCAATTTTATTCTCAAGCCCAATCCCATCCACTACAATCTCAATCTTGTTTTCATCATTGCTTGTGATCTCATTTTCATCCACAGGTTAACTCTTAACTCTGAGTTTCTCTTTTTCAGGTCCAGTGGTTCCACCCAGGTCTAAACAGGCAGGTGAGCTAGGGCTCGGGGAACAGGAGACCCAGTGCTGGCTTTACACTGCTCTGGTCTTGAGCAACCTCTCCTTCCTCCTCAGGAATAAAAGCAGAAACTCACCCACTTTCCAGCAAGCCCCTGGAAATCACAGGTGAGAATCTAGGGCTGCACCTTTGTGTTCACCTGGCTGACGATCTGCTCTACATGATTATTATCTTTCTGATCCCCTCCAGGCCTGGATCTCACCCCTGTCACCTGCACATCTCAACTGGGTGAGCCATGGGAAGGCCCTTCACAAAGTCTGAGAGGAGATATGTGGAAGTCCTTCCTCCAATCCCCCATTTCTGACCAGAAAGCAAATTAGAGGGAGTAAAGGCTTGTTGATCTTGGAAGACAGACTCAGCAACTTCTGAATAAAATTATCTTCCCCCTTTTCCCAGGAATTTCTCTTGAGCTTCCTTCATTCCAGCCATCCCAAGCCAGTAAGTCAGTTCTCCATATATTCTCCTATTTTTCCTCTCACAGTGGCCAAAGTATTTGAGTCAGACCTATAGTTCTGGAGTGAGACTATAAGGCACAGAAATGTGTCCTCTCAGAAGATACTTCTCCCTGAGTCTATACTAGATCCCCAGGGGCTCAGGGTGTCTGCTAGGTACTCTCCTGCTTGCATATGAGGTACAGGAAACATTATCTGCCCCAGATGCAAGTGTCCACAGGCTTCCCTAAACAGAGAGCAGCTTGGGAAGGTGCTACTAGAGAGCAGAAAACAATGCATCATTAGGGGTTAGGGCAGAGCGGGGTCCAAGTCCTGCATGACCTCTCAGTCTACTCATGTGCAAAATGGGAATAATATATCCATGTCATACGGATGAGGATCCAGTAAGGTAATAAGGCTGGAACAGGATGCTTGGCACACAATAAGTGTTCCATAAACGCTCTGGGTTTCTTCAAGGTTTGCTCTCCCTACCACTCTCTTGCTGGCCCCATCTGGTGATATAGTCATAACCTTTCCTCTGTCCCCTTGATTTTTAAGAAAGTTTCAAGGATTCTTTCCTCACACTCTCAAACACCAGTATTGGTCTCTCTGTCCTCATTCTCACCCTCAGCAACTCCAGTGCCCTGGGTCAGTCAGAAATCTGGGGGTCCTGAGTGCTACCAGGAGGAGAGATGGCTGGTTTTCCTGTGCCTTCTGGTGGTGGTGTCACTGTGCCTGGGCTGCACTGGTCTGGCTGTAACCCTGATTAAGTGTGAGTAGAGTGAGGATGGGACATGTGGAGAGATTGGGGATGGGATAGAGGGCAACTTGGGCTCAAGCTGGACTTCTTCTTATAGACCAGGCGGTGGTGGAAGAACTGAAGATGTTAACCTCTCAGCAGATGACATGGCAAGCAAATGGTGAGTGTTTTCAATCATTCCTTCATGCCATGCCTATTGAACATTAACATGATCCTCAAACCCAGTTCCATGACCAATTCCCAGCCCCATCTTTGCCAGGGACTTCCCCAGGTACCAGGGTAGGGGTTGAATGGGTAGGATGGTGAACTCATTAGACATAGTCCCTGTCCCTGTGCAGTGTGTGTGTGTGTGTGTGTGTGTATTTATACTTCTATTGCCCACTATGGTCATGAGTCACTGTGGCTGCTGAGCACTTGACATGTACTCATTCTGAACTGAGATGTGCTGTAAGTCTAAAATGCACATCGATTTCAAAGCCTTGCTACAAAAAGTAAAATATCTTAATAATAATAACATTTAATACTGATTACACATTGAAATGATAATATTTTGGATAGATTGGGATAAATAAGAGTAGCATTCAAATTAATTTTATCTGTTTCTTTTGACTTTAAAAACGTGGCTCCTAGAAAATTTAAAATTATCCATATGACTCACATTTTATTTCTATTGTATAGTACAGGCATAAACAGCCATATGCCAAATTACCACCTAATGAGTATAAAATTTCAAACTTTGATGAATAGTCTAAAAGAAGAGGAAGTTGATTCTATGAAAAAATCTAACAAGGGGTCTTGATCTTATCTTTGGGAGGATCATAAAAGGTTTCTCTAGGGAATGGTATTGCTGCTGCATGACGGAAGAGAGGGAATTAACCAAGTGAGGGGTTGAGAGTCTTAGGCATGTGCAAAGGCACTGTGGTAGGAGGCAACACTGTTTAAATACAATGGAGGAGGATGGTGTATTTGGAAGGTGAGAGTTGATAACAGCTTGGATGAGGGTTCTGGCTGTGGGGATGGAGAAAACTGTGTGAAGTAGAAAGATTTTGGAGATAAAATTCATCAGATCTGGGGATGGATTGATTGGGAATGATAATGAGAGAGAGGGAAGGGTGTCAAGGATAAGATGTGTCATATATCTCTATCCCTACCTCTATCTATTTATCTTTTTATATCTATATATCTTATATTTCTGGCTTGTCTAACTGAAGGACCAACTACTGATGACCCTGGGGAGTGCTGGAAGAGGGCAAGTTTGTGCGGGAGCAGTGGAAATACACACACTAGTTGTAGACGAATTTTCTGGGCATTGTATTCACCATGATTGCTGAAGTCTTCAAATTGCTGCATTCCATACTCCCTCACCCCACAACTCAGAGCAAGCCACTCTTCCACTCAAGAACCATCAATGGCTTCTTACTGCCCAGAATCCAATATGAAATCCTTGATTGACATTCAACAGACAGGACACTGGCCCTCATCCTACTTGAGCTCAAGCTCCTTTGAGGTTCCCTTGAGTTCTACTATACCTGCCTTCCCCGACATACTTGCCTCTCTATCTTTGCTTCCAAGGTGCCTGCTGTGCCCAACTCCTCACTGAATTAGTGTCTTCCTTCAAAACTCACCTCTTCCAGCAAACCCACCATTCTCATCTTCCCCAAGCTCCAGAGATTAACCTCTCCTCTTAGCCACTCTAGGACTCCTGGCACTGAGCATATTGGTTTTGAATTGTACTACCACTGACAAGAATGTGGGTGCAGTGGGAACACAGCTTATGTGTTCTCTGCCATATCTGCAGTCAGTGGTGGGTGAATGGATAGATGGGGGTTTGGGTCTCTAACCTTCCAGCTCCTTCTTGCTGACAGTGACTGGCATGTCGGGGCTTGCTGGCCTGAAGAAGGACATTGACCGAGTAAGAGCTGACACCAACCAGTCTCTGATGGAACTTCGGGGCTTATTAGGTGAGTGGGACTCAGGGAACTGTCATGAGATGGGGGCATGGCAGAGCCAATATATCGCACAAATCCATGGGAAGGATTCTCATCGCAGTCTATCCTGTTTCCAGGCTGTGCCAGGGTCACCTGCCCTGAGGGCTGGCTCCCTTTTGAAGGCAAGTGTTACTACTTCTCCCCAAACACCAAGCCATGGGATGAAGCCCGAAAGTTCTGCCAAGAGAATTATTCTCACTTGGTCATCATCAGTAGCATTGAAGAGCAGGTGAGTTACCCCTCCATCCCCACCCCGGGAATCAGCAGGGCCAGCCTGCTCCTCTCCCAGACTTACACAGCCTTCCCTGACCTGGATGGGAAGACATTGGAATTGCTTTTGAGCCACCGAACTTTTATTTATGTATTAAAAAATCCTTATTGTTGAAAGTATCACACATGTCCCCCTTTTGAAACTTTTAATAGCAAGCTTTTACTGACATACAGAGGTTAAAAGGGTATGCTCTGTCTGAGTTCAAATCCTAGTTGTGTTTACTTAGTCTCAAAAGTCTCAGTTTCCTAGCCTTAGGCAACAACACGTCCTATTCTCCAGACGGCATCCCAATCAAAATTGCTGTCAAAAGAAAAATCCATGGTGAAGGTCAAAATTTTAAACGATTTTTAAATTGATTTTTAGAGAAAGAGGAAGAGAGAGGGAGAGAGAAACACTGAGCGCTGCCTCCTGCACAGCCCCTCTTGGGAATCAAGCCCACAATCTGGGCTTGTGCCCTGACCAGCAATCAAACAAGTGACCTCTCTGCGCTGGGAACGATGCTCAACCAACTGAGCCATACTGGCCAGGGAGGCATGTTCTATGTTGATAGGTCAAGCAACACTTTTGTCTTTCTGGTTTCCTGACACCTCTCTGGGGCTTTACCTAGGGACAAGGGTCCAGGTGCCTTCCACTTTTTAGAATCTCTCCAAACCCAAGTTTTGGCCATCACTGCAGACTCACTGGGCTTGAATGTAGTGGCCCTCTCTCTGGCACCCATCATATCTATATATTTACAACCATTTTCCCTTTGTATTCTCTCCTCTCCAACTTTTAGGGAACCTTAGTACTATAATGAGATTGGGTGAGTGAGTATGGTTTGCCTATAGTAAAACACACAGATCCTAAATGTACTTTCTGTTTTGACATATGCATACACCCATGTGCCTGCACACCCAGTCAGGACTTAGAACACTTTGACCGCCTCAGTGAGTTCCCTCATGGTCCTTTTCTACTCATCTCCCCACTCCCACCAGGCAACTACTGATCTGATCTGGTGATCTGGTTTCTCTCACTATAGATCAGTTGCCATGAGAGGAGGGTTTTGTTTTGTTTTTAATCACCTGAGGATATTTTTCCATTGATTTTTAGAGAGAGTGGAAGGGATGGAGGGAGAGAGAGAGAGAGAGAGAGAGAGAGAGAAAGAGAGAGAGAGAGAGAGAGAGAGATGTGAACAATGGTTGCCTCAAACATGTACCCTAGTTGAGCTTGCAACCAAGGTACATGCCCTAGACCGGAATTGAACCCTGGACCCTCCAGTCCGTGAGCCAACGTTCTATCCACAAAGCTAAACTGGCTAGGGTGAGAGGAGTTGTTTTTGATCATGATATTTTCTTCCTAATATATTTTTGGCCCAAATCCTTTCTTTTCTCCCAAAGGCATGGGCTTTTGAAATGCAAGAAGGCAGGAAGCCCCATTCCTCTCCTTTTTTCCCTCCCTTTGCGTTCCTTTTCTGCCTCAATGCAGATCAGGACTGCAGGGTGGGGTGAAAGTACCAGGGAAGCCAAGACATCAGTTATTATTAACATGTCCCTTATCTATAATAATAAAAGCATAACATGCTAATTAGACATCCTTCAGGACCACCTCCTGGACGAGAGCCGGGTCTGCGAGGGAAGCCCGGGGCCCAGGTACCTGCTGGTGGCTGGAGGGAAGTCCGGTCCCGGGGGACAGAGGGAAGCTGGTGCTGGCAGCCTGGGGAAGGAAGGCCTATTCTTGTACTAGTTTTGTGCATTGAGCCGCTAGTACTGTGGTCGGCAAACTCATTAGTCAACAGAGTCAAATATCAACAGTACAGTGGTTAAAAGTTCTTTTGAGAGCCACATTTTTAAACTTAAACTTCTTCTAATGCCATTTCTTTAAAATAGACTCGCCCAAGCCGTGGTATTTTGTGGAAGAGCCACACTCAAGGGGCCAAAGAGCCGCATGTGGCTCACGAGCCACAGTTTGCCCACCACAACTCTAACGTTATAATACTAAATGCGAAGATGTTACAGTGCTGACTGTGTATGTGTCAGACATGGTTTTGAGCACTTTATGCTATTAACTCATTTAATTCCCACAACCCTCGGAGGCAGTAGCTACTATTATTCCATTTTACAGATGAGGAAACAGACTCAGAGCAGTTCACTGGTCGTGTGAGAAAGGAGCGTAATTATTCCCACCCCGCACGCTCAAGTAGGAGGACGATGTTGATCTTGCTCTGGATGCCATAGGGTGTGGGAGGGACTTTGGGGTGGCATTTAAAAGCCCTAAAGGAGTGAGGGAAGACCCTTATCCTGAGGGTTGTGTAGAAGAATTGACGGCTGAATGGAGTTTGTACTTGCAGAACTTTGTGGTCAAGGCTCACCGCTCTCCACGGGTGCACTGGCTGGGGCTGAGTGACAGGGAACAAGAAGGAGACTGGAAGTGGCTGGATGGGTCGCCTGTCACTTTGAGGCAAGTATCTAGAGTTCTTGGGCTCTCTGTTCATTGTGCAGTCCAAGCCAGCAGCTTCTCTAGAATCCCAGGCTGGATTAGACAGGGGAGGCACAGGGTGCTTTTATTGTGATAGGGGTTCTGTAATTTTCCTCCATTGCAAGAATCTCCACCTTTTAACACAAGTGCTCAAACATATCCAGTCCCCAGGCTGATGGTGGAGGGGTGGCAGAGGTGGGGTAGGGTGGGGGGAGGAAGAAAGATGGAGTGGCTGTAGAACAAGAGGAAGAGGATTAGCAGGATCTTATCTATTTATTTATTTTAATTAAATCTTTATTATTCAGATTATTACATTTGTCTTTTTTCCCCTCCATAGCTCACCTCCACCCCGCTCCCACCCCTCCCTCTACCCTTACCTTCCCTCCCAATTGATGAGTCCATAGGTGTATGATTTTTGTCCCGTCACTCCCTGTACCCTCCTCTCCCCTTTCCTCCTGAGAATTATCAGTCCACTCCCTTTCTGTGCTCCTGATTCTAGTATATTCACCAGTTTATTCTGTTGATCAAATTTTTAATTCACTTAAGTTTTAGATTCACTTGTTTATAGATATGTATTTGTTGTTCATAATTTTTTACCTTTTACCTTTTTCTTCTTCCTCTTCTGAAAGAGTACCTTTCAGCATTTCATATAGTACTGGTTTGGAGTTGATGAACTCCTTTAGCTTTCACTTATCTGTGAAGCTCTTTATCTGCCCTTCAATTCTGAATGACAGCTTTGCTGGATAGAGTATTCTTGGTTGTAGGTTTTTGCTATTCATCACGTTGAATATTTTTTGCCACTCCCATCTGGCTTGCATCATTTCTGTTGAGAAATCAGCTGATAGTCGTATGGGTGCACCCTTGTAGGAAATCAATTGTGTTTCTCTTGCTGCTTTTAATATTCTCTCTTTGTCTTTTGCTCTTGGTACTTTAATGATGATGTGTCTTGGTGTGGTCCTCTTTGGATTCCTTTCATATGGGGTTCTGTGTGCTTCCTGGACTTGTAAGTCTATTTCTTTCACCAGATGTGGGAAGTTTTCAGTCATTATTTCTTTAAATAGGTTTTCAGTTTCTTGCTCTCTCTCTTCTTCTGGCACCCCCACAATTCTGATGTTGGTACACTTGAGGTTGTCCCAGAGGATCCTTACATTATCTTCACATTTTTGGATTCTTTTCTCTTCTTGCTTTTCGAGTTGAGTGTTTTCTGATTCTTTATATTTTACATTTTTGACTTGATTCTTGCCTTCCACTAGTCTGCTGTTAGGTCTCTGTATAATATTTTTTGTTTCAGACAGTGTATGTTTAATTTTTAGTTGGTCCTTTTTCATCTCTAGTTGGCCCTTTTTCATCTCTAGGTGGTCCTTTTTCATCTCCTCTTGGGTCTTGCTAACTTTATCCAACTTTTTTAGGATATTCTTGAAAAACCTTATAAGTATGGTTTTGAACTTTATATCCAGTCATTTGTTTTCCTTTATTTCTTTTGTTTGTGATCTCTTCCCTTGTCTCGGCATTTTCACTATGCCAGGAGAACTTCTGTATTGGATTCAGCCTTATGATATCAGACTTGCAAAACTGCAAAAGCCTCTCTGTGGAGTCTCAGGACTTACGGGACTGCCTTGCCTTCCAGTCGGCCCTGCCCTCCACGGCCCCCGAGTCTCACGTGATTGGGTAATCGCTGGAGCAGTCCCTGTGCATGGGTGCGTTCTCTCATAGTGCCTCTAGACTGCTGTCTTTCTGGCTCCCCTGCGCTCCGGGACTATATGAATCTGGGTCCCTAGGACTTCGCCCGAATCTGGGGTTTAGTGGAATTAGAAGCCACACAGTTGGGATGCTCTGTCTCCCGCCCTCTTGTGAAAGCCAGTGGCACAATCAGCAGTCTTTCTTCTGCGCGCAGTGCTATGCATGCTGCCCGACTTCTGCCTTCCTGCGACTCCCCCAAATTTCTCTGCACTTCTCCCTTTTCACAGCCCAAACTCCCCCTGTATGAGTTTTGGCTGGATCTGGGGTTTAATGTAGTAGGATAAGGGGTTCAGTGCCATTGGGAGTCTCCTGCCAGAGAAAGCCAGCCAGGTACTCCGGCACCCACTCTCTCCATGCTCGCATCTCCATACCTCAGCTTTTTGCAGCTCCTCTGGGTTTCTGTGAGCCCCTCTCTTTCCTTCTAGTTGTAGAATTTCCACTCAGCCAGCTTTCCTGTGATTCTGGATGATGTCCGCTCTGTCTTTTAGTTGTAGTTTTGAAATTGTTGTGCCAGGCAGCAGTGTAGGTATTTACCTATGGCGCCATCTTGGTTATCTCTCTAACCATCTTTTCTAGGAATTTTTTTTTTTCAGGGATATTCTTTTATTTATTTATCCCCCCCCCAAAAAATGTATAAATTATATTTTCCTTAATGATTTTCTTTTTTAAAAATTTTAATATTTCCTTTTTTTTTCTATTGCCCTCCCCACCCCTAATACATGCTCTCATCCGTCTTCCCCTCTAGGAAATTCTTAAAAAAACTTATAATTATGGTTTGGAACTCTATATCCAGTCGTTTGTTTTCCTCCATTTATTTCATTTATGATCTGTTTTTTGTTTCTGCATTTTCGCTGCCTCCCTGAGTTGGTAGAGTAGCTTTGTGTGCTATGTGTCCTACCTGGCCCAGTAGCTCTGCCTCCCCAGTTACCTGAGGTGGGCTTTCTTGGTGCATTCCTTTGTGGACTGTGTGTACAGCCTTGTCGTAGGTAAGTCTTGATTGTTGTTGGTAGCACTGGGGGGAATTGACCTCCAAGCCAATTGGTTGTGAGGATCAGCTGTGTCTATGCCCAGATATACATATATCTATAGCTATATGTATATCTGTGCTGGACTCAGCCTTAAGACTTGCAAGATTGCAAAAGCCTCTGTGCTGGGCTTGGATGTGGCAGAGTCTCAGGGCTGAGGAGACAGCCTTGGCTTCCCATCAGCCCTGCACTACATGGTGGCCCCTGGGTCTCAGTGCCCCTCAGTAATCGCTGCAGCCCTCTCTATGTGCACATGCATGTGCGCCTCCCGACCTCTGCCTTTCTGGCTCCCCTGAGTTTCCATGTGCTTTGGGGACCCGTATGAGTCTGAGTCCCCAGGGTCTCACCCAAAACTGGGATTCAGTGCAGTCGGACCTGGATTTCAGTGCAGTTGGGAGGTTCTGTTTTCCTCCCACTAGAGAAAGCCCAGGTCACAATTGGCAGTCAGTCCTCTTTGCGTGAGCCTCCAGACCTCTGCCTTTCGAGGTTCCCCTAAGTTTCTGTGAACCCCTTCCTTTTTACGACAGTCTAGACCTCCTCCGTGTGAATCTCATTTGGAACTGGGGTTCAGTGCAGTCAGAAGTGGAGTTCAGTGAAGTTGGAAGTTCCATTTCCCTCCCACTAAAGGAAGCCAGCCAGACACTTCGCCGCCTGTCCTTTCCACGCATGTGTCTCCGTACCTCAGCTTTTTACAGCTCCTCTGAGTCTTCGTGAGCCCCTCTCTTTACTTCTAGTTGTAGAATTTCCATTCATCCAGCTTTCCTGTTGTTCTGAATGGTGTCCATTCTGTCTTTTAGTTGTAGTTTTGAAATTGTTGTGCGAGACAGCAGTTTAGGTGTTCACCTATGCTGTCATCTCACTTTCTCTTATTTTTTCTTTTAAAGCCCTGACTAGTTTGGCTCAGTGGATAGAGCATTGGCCTGTGGAATGAAGGGTCCCAGTTTTGATTCCTGTCAAGGGCATGTACCTTGGTTGTGGGCACATCCTCAGTAGGGGGTGTGCAGGAGGCAGCTGATCAATGTTCCTCTGTCAATGATGTTTCTAACTCTCTATCCCTCTCCCTTCCTCTCTGTAAAATATCAATAAAAAATATATAAAAAATGCTCATGGAGGATATTTTTTCCCATTTATTTCTAGAGAGAGAGTGGAAAGGAGGGAGGAGGGAGAGAGAGAAACATTGAAGTGAGAGAGACGCATCAATCGATTGTCTTCCATATGTGTTCCTATTGATCTGGGGAAGCTTCAATAGTGGTATGTGCCCTTGTCTGTGACTTGAACCTGGGACCCTTTGGTCTGAGGACTGACACTCTAACCATTGAGAAAGAAAAACTGGCCAGGGCTTAATTATTTTTGAATTTATAGAAAAATTGGGTTGAAGGTACAGAAATTTGCACTGGGCCTCTAATACACACACACACACACACACACACACACACACACACATTAGAAGCCAAGTGGGAGTGGTCCTAAACAGGCAATCGGACATCCCACTCAGAATCTAGGACTGCTGGCTCCCAATTACTCACCTACCTGCCTTCCTGATTGTCCCTAACTGCTTCTGCCTGCCAGCCTAATAACTTTCTAATCACTCCCTTGCCAGCCTGTTTGCCCCTAACTGCCCTCCACTGTAGGTCTGGTCACTCCTAACTGCTCTCACCTGCAGGCTTGACCACCCCAAACTGCCTTCCCTTGCAGGCCTGGTCCCTTCCAACTGCCCTCCCCTGCTGGCCATCTTATGGTGGCCATCTTGTGTCCACATGGGGGCAGGATCTTTGACCACATGGGGGCAGCCATCTTGAGTGTAGGAGTTATGGTCAATCTGCATATTACTCTTTTATTAGATAGGATAGAGGCTTGGTACATGGGTGGGGGCCAGCTGGTTTGCCCTAAAGGGTGTCCTGGATCAGGTTGGGGATTCCTTTGGGGGTGGGTTGGCCTGGGCAAGGGGCCTATGGTAGTTTGCAGGCTGGCCACGCCCCCTGGTAACCCAAGCAGAGGCCTTGGTATCTGGGATTTATTTATCTTCTACAATTGAAACTTTGTAGCCTGGAGCAGAACCAAGATTCCTGCTTGCTCCCTGGTGGCAGCCATTTCTGTTGGGATTTAATTATCTTCTATAATTGAAACTTTGTAGCCTTAAGTGGAGACCAAGATAGGCCAGGGCTGCAGAAGTTTGGCTTCCTCCATTGCCAGGGGCAACCCTAGCCTCCTGCTCTCTCCAGGTTCATGGCTGCCACCATTTTTGTTGGGATTTATTTATCTTCTATAATTGAAACTTTATAACCTTGAGTGGAGGCCTGGGCCCACCAGGATGTGTGAAAAGCTTGATTTCCTCCATCTCCAGGAAAACCCAAACCTCCCTCCTGCTCACTCTGTGGCTGCAGCCACATTGGTTGAGGTTAATTTGCATACTGGCTCTTGATTGGCTTGTGGGTATAATGGAGTGATGGTTAGTTTGCATAGTACTCTTTTATTAGATAGGATATATCTATAGCTATATGTGTATCTATATTCTCCAATGCACAGCTTCTACTATTATTAACATCTTGCATTAGTGTTGTATATTTGTTGAAATTGTTGAACCAATATGGACACATTATTATTAACTAAAATCCATACTTTACATTTGGGTTCACTTCAAGTGTTGTATGGGTTTTGACAAATGTATAATCTCAATATCATGTAGACTAGTAATGCTACTGTCCTGAAAAATACCTGTGCTCTACCTATTCACCCCTCCCATACCCACTTTTTCTTCTTTCTAGCTTCTGGGAACCAGAGGAACCTAACAACGTGAATGATGAAGATTGTGTCAGCATGAACAAACATGGCAGCTGGAATGACCTCTCTTGCAACAAAGCTACATATTGGATTTGTGAGCGGAAATGCTCCTGTTGAACCCCAGGGATGAGATTGGGTGGGGATCCATATCCGATTCCCCCTTGACTCTTGGAGATGAGAAGTTCCTGCTCTTCCTGCTTCTCATGGAACTGATTTGGATGCGCCCAAGGCGAACCAGCAGCTTGGATGTAGCAAGGTTCCTGGGATGTAAGTCAGACAATTTCTAGGGTGAGGACTTGGGGGCTTGATCAGTTGGATGGAGTCTGAATGTGTTCAGGCTACTATAACAGAATACCATAGAATGGAGGGCTTACAAACAACAGAAATTTATTTTTCAAAATGCTGGAAGCTTGAAAGCTCAAGATCAAGGTGCAGGGAGCTTCAGTGTTTGGTGAAGAAAGGCTTGTTTCCTGGTTCATAGATGCCACATACTTGCTGTAGAGTGGACAAGAGAATTCTCTGAAGTTTCTTCTTAAGAGAATTAATCACATTCAGGAGGGCTCTACCCTCATGATCTAATCACCTCTCAAAGGCCTAACTCTGAATGCCATCAAATTGGGGGTTGGGTTTCAACATATGATTTTTTGGGTCACACACATTCAGTTCACAGCTGATGATGAGCCTAAGTGATGGTCTCCCGGTTCTGGGATCTGGAGGAAACTCACCAAGTCCTTGATCACGGAACTTAGGAAGTGATACTTACCCTTGAGGCTCTGGGACTGACATTGATTGACTAGAGCTGAAAATATCTTCGGTCCTCTGAACCATGATGCACTGGGGTGTACTCCCTTACTGCCTACCAGATCTGGAAAAGCTTCGGGCAAGCAGATGGGGCAATATTTTTCTTGGCAAGCAACTTTCTCACCTTGGTGAGGTTTGACCAAGCTAGGTGGTGGACTCAGACCTTTGTTAAGATTTGGCCCATGGAACTGCTGACTAGCTGAAAGGCAAGACTCCCCACTCAGTGTGGCCAAGCCAGGTCATGACTTGGTCAGATCCTCAGGACAGCAATGGAGATACCTATGCACATGTGCTTTTGAAATATTTGAAGTTTGTAAAGGTCTTTGATGCAATATTTCACTTTTCTGCCAAGTGGACATTCTGGAGCTATTAGCTCTTCCAATGTTAGAGTTTCTCACAATGCCAGTTCATTGTGAGATCCTTTTCTATTGTTAATTTTCTGGGCCTGTCACAATAAAGTACCACAGGTTTAAACAACAAAAATATATTGTCTCATAGTTCTGGAGCATGGAAGTGCAAAATCAAGGTATTGGCGTGGTTGGTTTTTGGTAAATCTTGTTTCCTTGGCTTATAGATGGCTGTCTTCTCTCTTTGGGTTCACATAGTTTTCCCTTTGTGTATGTCTGTGTCCTAATCTTTTTTTTTTAATAAGGATACCAGTCATATTGAGTTAGGACCCACCTTAATGACTTTATTTTCCCTTAATCACCTCTTTAAAGACCATATCTCCAAACACAGTGACATTCTGAAGTACTGGGGATTAGGACTTCAACAAACAAACTTATTTTGGGGGTGTAGAATTAAGTCTTTAACACTAAATGACAGGGGTACTTCCCCCAGTCATTGTGACAATCAAAAACATCCCCTAGAAAGCTGGTACTATCCCCAACTGAGCACAACTCAACATGGCAATTCATCCAGACAACCTCTGAATTGTATCCAGGGGTGAGTAAATATTCTCCAGGTCAATTAATTTATTGATTGGCAAATGCCTATGACTAATAGAATTGTTCTTAATTTGACTGAGATCAGGTGATTTCAGAAAGGAGGCTCTAAGCAGGGTGGGTGGGCAGTGGGGGAGGTTGGAATTCACTTCATTTTCTGTTCCTTCTATACTTGTCTCCCTTCCCCACTTTTACACCTGTCCCCACCTCATCAGTACTGAAACCAGACTCCATTTAGCCCATAGATTGCAGAGTGGAACATCCTGTTCCAAGCCCTTCACCAAGGGGACCATTGGTTCAGTCAACTGCTCATCTGGGGTCAGAGGAAATACTTGCATTTCAGAAGAGGAAACTTCAGTTTCCCCCAATATGTGGGTTGAGAAAGGGCTCTGTGATTATGTCTCCAAGCAGTGGTTCTCAACCTTCCTAATGCCA
>PVJN01028413.1:0-27250 GCA_004026805.1 Lasiurus borealis | reverse complement strand
GTGGCTGGGAGGAGGAGACCCAGCGGGCAGTGGCCGCCCGTGGCTGGGAGGAGGAGACCCAGTGGGCAGTGGCCACCCGTGGCTGGGAGGAGACCCAGCGGGCAGTGGCCACCCGTGGCTGGGAGGAGGAGACCCAGCGGGCAGTGGCCACCTGTGGCTGGGAGGAGGAGACCCAGCGGGCAGTGGCCGCCCCGTGGCCGGGAGGAGAGGCAGGCGGGGCCTTTGACACGGTCAATGTTGCATGATCTTCTTAGTCAAAAGGCTGCTCTTCCAGGACGGCACAACGTTCGCCTGACGAGGAGGCCCTAACCTACAGATGCGGTGCGTGTACGGGGAGAAACACACGTGGGCAGGTCACCGATAACGAGCAGATGGATTTGCCAGGAGAAATAGGAAGGAGGAGGACAGGGGCGTGGATGTAGGAACGTTCGAACAGAGGGCTCAGAAAGTGGGCCAGGAAGGTACTTACCTCCTGGACAGAATGCTGTCTTTTCCCGATGGCCAGCGGAATTCTCATTTACTGCGGAAATGAATGTAGAAAATCCCGGCTTAACAGAGTCGAACGTTTCTTTCCTCTGAGACATAAATCACAATCACAATAATTACTTTCCAACAGACTGGTAGCAGCCAAACTGACACAACCCTCTTCGGCCCCAGAGCCACTGTTATTAACGCCCACGACGCCTCGCAGGACTCGCAGTCCGGTGTATACAACTGGAAAAATCTAGAAATGTCAGAGGTCTCCATTATTCTTCGGTTTAGAGATAAGTCATAAAATAAAAAGTGGAAGGAAAGGGACCTAGGATCAATCTGCTACAAGGCAGAGGCTGGTAAAACCCCACAAGACCCCCAGACAGAAGGCCGGTGTCCCGCACCTACGAGATGTATCATTTCTTCGCAGGGACACAACCCACCCACAGTGAAAGCACTTGCCAAAGGAAAACGCACAACCCTCAATGTCAAGAGCGAAATTAAAGGCAGGACGATTATCTCCAGGGCTCCCAGCGGCGTGGAACGGGGCTCTGGGTACATTGCAGTCCTGGGTGGAGGGGGGAGCTCTTTCCCTCTTTAAATCCAACTAGGTGGCCCCTGGGGTGTC
Organism: Lasiurus borealis; assembly: GCA_004026805.1. Classification (NCBI taxonomy): domain Eukaryota; kingdom Metazoa; phylum Chordata; class Mammalia; order Chiroptera; family Vespertilionidae; genus Lasiurus; species Lasiurus borealis. The sequence goes on along the minus strand of PVJN01028413.1, from coordinate 26,151 downwards.
CGGAAGCTCCCCGAGGCTGCCGGAGGCTCCGTCTCGCACCCGTGACGTGCTTTCTCCAACGTGAGCCACCTGGAGATTGAGGTCCTGGCTCCAGCCAGCACTGGCCGCAGGCCGGTTGCTGCGAGGGTTGAGGGGAGGACAGGACAGTGGTTAAGGCCTGGGAAGCGGAGGCCAGAAGAAAGGGGGGAGGGGCGAAGCAGCAGCCTGAGAAGTTCGGGGGGAAAGTGTTTCCTGGCAGCAAAACCCGGCGCACCCTGAAAAGGCTCGTTGACTGGAGCTCGAGAACAGCAAACCTGGGGAGCATCCTGGGTGCGGACACGGCAGTGAGTGGCCCACGGTCACCGCTGACGCGTTTGGAAGACAAATAACGGAAAGCACACATTGAGTGAGGACTGACGGGGAACGAACTCCCGTCCCCACAGACCCACCGGCAGGCACCCCATTCCTGGGCCCTGGAGAAGAGGTGAAGTGCAAACGAAGAAGCAGACGGGTGAAACCGGAAACGTACTGGCTACATACAGCAGGACCTGTTAGAACACGGTTCCAGAACCGGGGCCTCTCTAAGGCCTAAGTACAACTGCACCCACTTAAAGTGCAGACAAATCAAAGTCACCGACACACAGGACAATGCAGAACATGATGAAGGACCGTGGAAGGTCAGTGTGGTAAATGTGCTCAACTGTGAGAGGGGTAGAGAAAGGACCAAGACAATAAAAAGGCATGCAGAGTAGATACACCAAATTATGGTAATCCTTTATAGTAAAAGCCTAAAATGCCAGTCACCCATTCAACAAAGTGCAATCCTATATCATAAAGAGGTGATATGCAAGTTGACCCTCATGCCCTCACATCATAAGATGGCCACCCCCACGTCATCACAAGATGGCTACCACAAGATGGCCACCCCCATGTTATCACAAGATGGCTGGCAGGGGAGGGCAGTTGGGGGTGATTGGGCAGACAGGGGAGCAGTTAGGTGTCAATCAGACCTGCAGGGGAGTAGTTACGGGCTATCAGGCTGGCAGGCAGAGTGGTTAGGGGCAAACAGGCAGCCAGGCAGGCGAGTGGTTAGGAGCCAACAGTCCCGGATTGTGAGAGGGACAACAGTTCTACACTGGCAGTCTGACATCCCCCAAGGGGTCCCAGATTGGAGAGGGTGCAGGCTGGGCTGCGGACGCCCCCACCCCCCACCCCATCCAGTGCACGAATTTTGTGCACCGGGCCTGTAGTTAGTTAATAATAACAGCCCTTCAATGACAATCCACAGAAGCTAAAGAGTGGACGTGAAAACATTACAAGAAGCTATGAGCTCACGCCAACACGGGGCATCGTGTCAGCGAGCCACGGACCCCGGGGACGGAACAGCGGCTGCCGCCTTGCTGGCTGGGTCACCCCCACCCTCACAGTCCCTGGCATCTCCCCAGTGTCCCGCTGGTTCCCGTTACAAACAGTCGTCGGGCAGTTTTCCTGTCCAGCGCGCTAGCAGACGCTGAAGATCATGTTTGTGCGCTCTCGGTAATTAACCGAGTGGCGTTTTATCTTCCGTGGGCAAGCTGCAGGTGTCTCCCGAGAACCGTGCATCTAAGGAGGAGCGCGGGAACATCGGGAAGGTGGGCCTGGGGTGGGGCGGGGACTGGGCGGAGGGGCCCCGGGAGAAGGATGGGGGACATCGGGAACGCTCTGACGGTCAAATACACTAAAAAAACTCACTGGAACCCGGCATTTCGCATGTAAACAGGAAGTGAAATATTTCTTGGTAGAAATCCACACAGATTCATCCTGAGGAGATAAATGAAGGAACCTCCAGCCACTAATGGCTTTGAGGCAAGTCCATCAGTGAGTTATGGCGCCCACTGCACACCGAGAATGGAGGCTAACATCTGTCTAATCACCTCACCTTTTGGGCAGAGGAGCTGGGGATTTGCCAACTTTATTATTGATTTTTTTACTGAGAGGAAGGGAGAGGGATAGAAAGTTAGAAACATGGATGGGAGAGAAACATGGATCAGCCGCCTCCTGCACGCCCCCCACTGGGGATGTGCCCGCCACCAAGGTCCTTGCCCTTGACCAGAATCGAACCTGGGACCTTTCAGTCCGCAGCCCGATGCTCTAGTCACTGAGCCACACCGGTTTCAGTGATTTGCCAACTTTAAGTGATACACGGGGTGGGCAAAAGTAGGCTTACAGTTGTAAGTGCAGAGTTCATTCTTAACGTTAGTACTTAAAAGTGTTGTATTGCCGAAACCAGTGTTGCTCAGTGGATAGAGCATCAGCCTGCGGACTGAAGGGCCCCGAGTTCTATTCCGGTCAAGGGCATGTACCTTGGTGGCTGGCACATCCCCAGTGAGGGGCGTGCAAGAAGCGGCTAATCAATGTCTCTCTCATCAATATTTCTAACTCTCCTCCTCTCTGTGAAAAATCAATAAAATATATATATATTTTTAAAGTGTTGTGTTCTCCGCCATGCTCACCCCGTCACCCACCCTGCAGTGGCAGGCGGAGGCTGGTCCTTCCAATGTGACTCAGCCCTTCTGTGGCGTTAGCAGCTCTCAGTTCAACCCGTGCCGCTCGGGCTGGCTCCCGCTGCCTGCAGACGCCGGGCCAGCCCAGGGGGGAGGTTCGGGGTCGGGCTGGGGACCCACAGAACGGACTCCAGGCTCAGGGTCATCAAAATGGTACTTACTCCAGGCACCGGGTGCAGGGGTCTGGCTGGGGAAAGAGCCAGCGGTGAGGGGGTGGGGTGAGGGGGAGCAGGCTTTTTGTAAAAGCTCGGGGCTCAGCGTGTCCCCCGTATCAGGACCGAGCCCGGTCGTAGTTTTCTGGCCTTGTCCTTTGTCTGCTGGCCCCAGGCGTCCTTTTCTTGGGGGGCAGTGCAGGGGGGGCTGGTCTTCAGGGATTTCTGTAAAAAGTGACCGCTCGAGGGGGGCGAGGCTCAGCGCGGCTTTCTCTCCCGGCCCTGCTCCGGAGAGCCTGGAGCTCCTCCACGCGCCCTCCCGCCTTGTGAGAAGCGGGGCCCTCTCTGCGCTGCGGGCAGAGGGTCGCTGTGATGCGGGAGGGGAGGCGGGAGGGGTGGCGGTCGGGTTACAGATGAATCAGCGGCAGCCATCGGAGTGCCCCTCTCCGTGGAAACCCGTGCGAACAGGGCGCGTTTCACCCCCACGCGTGCAGCCTTGTTGAACCTCCCCTCGTCTCCACGTGTTCGGTCGCTGAGGTGAAACCCGGGTTCTGGTTCCCTCGGGTGCTGTCTGACCTCGGTGACTTGGGCCAGTTAAGTGCGTTCCCACGGGCTCTCGCAGGCGGTGACAGCAAGGGCCGCGCAGTCCCCTTTCCTCTCTCGTCCCCTCGCCCCTGACCTGGGTCCAGCGAGGGCATCAGCGCGGTGCGCACAGAGGAAGCGGCAGCAGCAACTTGCTTTCCAAAGACCACGCGGTGCCTCTCCCGGGTCAGACAGACAGACGGTGCTGAAGCGCACGGGAGCACGCAGCCTGCTTGAATGTCATCACTGTGCACTCCTGCATTCACCGAGGTTCTCCCACACAGCCTGGGGCGCAGGGCCCGGCCTGGGGGAACGGGGAGGGGTGAGGAGTGGGGGGGAGCTTTCCGGCAGGAAGCAGCAATGGGAGGGACCGCTTCTCCACATCTGTATGTGCGTTTCTCCCTTTCCAAAGGAAAGCTGATCCCGTGAACCGATTTCCATGTGAAATGGAAGGAAAGCACTCGGAGCCGCTGCGTGCCCATTCAGCCTGGCTCTGGCTCTGGCGACCTTTCCCATCAGAGTCAGGCGCTCCAGCGGGGGCCTTTCTCAGGGGCTCAAATTAGAGCTGCGATTCGCCGAGCGAGAGCCGGCCAGCCCGGCCAGGCTCCAGGGAGCTCGGGGGAAGCGGGGAGTCCTCGGCTGTCCGGTGGTGGCCTTCTCCGTCCACCCCTGAGCCTTTCTCACCGTTTGCCGCGTTACGGTGTGCTGGCTGCTTGCTGCAAACTGTACGCAATCACCAGATCTACAGTCTCCGTTAGAGGAACCCCGAGAGCTAGAAAGATGTGTTTCTTAACAAAGCCACAGCTCTCCCTGAACCGCAAGTGCACCCCTGTGTTACCCTGAGTGCGAACGGCCGTTCCTGGTGGCACCACGGAAGAGGACCGGGCTCCGGCTGCGGGTCCGAGTCGCCATTCCCATCTCGCTGCCCTTCGGTGCAGCGATGGCTTGTGCATCCTGCGCCCTAGCTGGAACTGGAGGGCACCCTGTCTGAGGCCACGGGGCAGAGCCCTCACTCCTAGGACGCGTGATAATCTGGCAAGAAGGACCAGAGGCCGGTCTCCTGGGGACCACATTCCCTCCCTCAGTCACGTGATGTCTCCTCCCGGGAGTTATGGAGGAGACACCAAAGTCTGTCGGCTCCCCATCAGCCAGACTCCCGTCTTCCCCTCACTAATGAAGACAATAGACTAATTTATCTGGCATTTCTCCGCGGAAAGGGATTGTGCCCTGGTACACACCGGTTGGCTCAGAAAGAGAGAAATGTGAGCGTCCTGTGCGCACGCCGAGATGCCTGCTGCAGAGGACCTGAAAATATCTGTCATTTCCCCTCTGCTAAATTCAGGAGATTTTTGAGGTCAATTGCCCATCTGCACGGAGAGGCGCTGTAATTATCGTGCAGCCTGTGAAATACGGCCGGTTTTTCAGGTTCACTCGGTGTTTGAATAAGCGATTATGTTCCTCCTCCAATAAACAGGGAAGGCAACGCATCTGGCCGTGCCCACGTGCCGCGCTGAAGGAGCGGAGCGCACTCCTCTCTGAAGGGCTCCTAATTCCACGCCACTTCCTGAAGAGTCGGGGTGGGCATCGCCACGCCCCCGGGCTCGGCTTTTCACCGTGGGAAGCCAGGTTTTTCCAAGGTTGGGTTTCCAGATGCAGCCTGATCCAAGCTTCTCTTCTACAGAGTTCTCATCCACAAAAGAAACCGCACTGCTACCCGGCGGGAAAACCAACAAACACGTGGGCAGATGGGCAACATGCACTTTCAAAGGAGCGCCCGGTTTCACGTGGAAGCGTTTCAGATTTTGCCTTACCACACCCCTAACGTCCCTCAGGGCTGCTCTCTGTATTCAGGAGAAACCCTGTTGTTTTTTCTCAGCTCGGCGTCGAGGGGAAGGAGAATCTGTGGCCCTTAAACCCGCTCTGCGGCTTCCGGGGGCCTTGACGTGGTCAAAGCCAGAGCTTATTCTAACCTAAGGAGAGAGACAGGAGTGATGATCCCCAACAAGCTCCCCATCGGGGGGACAGGAGCACTTACCAGCTCGTTCAGTCCCCGCCGCCATCCGGCCAGGTGGGCCCTAACAAATGCCCAGTTTCGGGGCGAGGGGGAGGCGTGGAAGGTGGGGGCGCTTTGCCAGGGCGGAAGCTCGGGGGTGAAGGATGCCATTGAACTTGAAGTGGCCTCCGCAATCGTCCCGGTATTTGTGCGGCATCAGGATTGGTGAGCATTTTATCTACATGAACTTACTTCACGTTCATCACAGTCCTCTGCTGAGGCAGCGGGGGCTCCATGTCCTTGACAGGGACATCAGCTCGGCGGCTCTTAGAATGTTAAATCCGTGACCTTGGCCCTAAGGCAGCCCCACAAGCGGTTATAAGTAGGATCTAGTACTCCACCTGGCAAACAACAGTTGCACAGTGACTTCCTCTTAAATAACGGCGGGTGAGAAACGATTGAGAGTTTGAAGTGTAAGGCGATTGGGTATTTAATGGTCTGTGCCCCACAGACAGCTCAGAATGTCCTACTGCTCACGTAGAACTGACAGCAGACCCCAGGCAGGAGGACACGGGGTTTTTAAGAGGTAGAAGAAGACACTGCTTTTGTTCTTGGAGTGACTATACATACGTGTACACATAAATGAGATGCAGGACAATAAAAGTAAGAGAGGGATCTGCGGTGTTTTTTAAAAGAACGAGTAGGACTTGTAGGCACGGGAGCAGGGAGCCATTCTGTGGAGCAAAGCCCCCCCCCCCCGTGTCCACAGGCACCACCTCCTCCGCATTGTGGCAGCCCCCCCCTCCCCCCGGCACCAGGCCCCGTCCAGGCGGAGTGGATCCCCCGTGGAAGGTCTTTGGACCCAGGGCTCTGCCTTCATCCCCGCCGCACCGGCCCTCCTCCGGGTCACTCTGCGGCCCTCAGACTGGTCCATCTGCCTCTACTCTTGTCCGCTTTCGGTTTATTTCTCAAATAATCACGTCTGTCTTTTAAACACACAACAAACCACCTCACTGACCTATGGAATACAGGCCCCACCCTGAGGGTAATAACATCAGGATTCTAGACGATGGGCACCAAGGCCACCTGGTGGGCTCTCCGTGGCCCTACGACCTCCTTCCGACACTCTCATTGGTTGACCGTGTTCCCACGATATTTGTCCTGTTTCTGTCTGTTAACCATCCCAGGCTTTTTCCCACTTCAATCTCTGGGCACGTCCCCATTTTCGGCAGAATGTGTCCTCCTGCTGGGACCCAGCAACCAGTCCCTTGTATGTAGCACAGAAGACCATGGTCGCACCCTCAGAAAGGACCCTCAGCACCCACGCCCACTTCCCCCTTCTCACCGACCCTCAAAACCACTGTCCCCACACTCGCCGTCCCTGCTTAGCGCTGCAACGAGACCTCGCCAGGGGCATCACTACTTGGCAAAGGAGAGGGTCCCCAGAACGGCTGCCATCTTCACGAGGGCCCTGTCCTCCTGGTGAGTGGAGGGGTGCTCCTGGTGGGGACAGGACTGTCTCTTCTCAAGCTCCTCCCCTCACTCTTTCCCGGACTCGCTCACCTGTAGGCCTCGCGGCCTGGCCGGGACCCGCGTGAACGTGGGTGCTGGTGGAGCGCCCACGAGAGGCCTGACCCTCGCCTCGGGGCGTGTCCGGGAAGGAGGGGGCACGTGAGGAGCCTGGCACTCCTGCGGACTCCCTGGGCGGCTGAGACGCCCCGTGAGTGCCAGCGCGTTTTGCTCCTCGGCCTCCGCCAGCTGGGATCCGTCCAGAGCCTCGTGCCGTCTCCCGTTTCTGGCACGTAACGCGCCCTGGGCACCGAGGCTCTGGCCCGAGGCTCAGCCGATTTGGCCGAAGCCCGCAGCCTTGCTGTCACTCCCCTGGGACTGGGCCAGGCCGCTGAGTGCTCGGGACCAAAACTGGGAGCATTCGCCTGCTGGGGGCTCCTGTCACCCTTCACTCTCCGGCTTCCTCCATGGTCAGATAGTGACAGACACACCAAGCTTGCGGCCCCCGCCGAGTCAGGATGCAGCACATCCCGGCACTCTCCCTCCGGGCTGTCCGCGCCCGCTCCCGCCTCCAGCACAGTCATGGCTGTTCCATCCCTTCTAGCGTTTGAGACAAAGGAAGTGGGATCTCCTGTCAGGAGCAGGGTAATGCCAAGAACTGCATTGTTTAACCACTTGTGATAAACGGGTGGCTCTCTCCTTTCTTCATTAGCTGAAACTGTACCCAGAGGCCGGCCAGGCTACTTTGGAAATGTTTTGGGGAGATAAGAGGGAGCTATAAATACACACACACATATATACATATATATATATATGTTTCAAGGACATGTAAATAGATTTTAAAAAAAACAACACATGATTAATTGCCTTTTAATGCACAAGATATTTAAAAGCAAATGCATTCTGTCTAACTGCTTCTTGTCCCGCTGCCCTCGGCCGGGGGTTGAGTTGGCTGGCGGCTTTGGCTTTAAAGTGAGTGCCGTCCACACGGAGACCTGGCTGGTTTCCACGGGAGAAGCTCCTGTGGGAATCTGTTTACACTCATTGGCAGCCAGCCTGGTGTGGGCACCTCTGAGGGGCCCGGGGTTGCCCAGTGTTGTGGAGGGAATGCGAGTGACCAGTTGCAAATGACCACGGAGGCTGCTGAGTTGGTGATCAGCAAGCAAGGATTTACTGAGCTGGCCAGCGACTGCTCTGCCTTTCTCCACGCAGGGAGTCCAGAGAGCAGCAGCGACCCTTTGTGCAGGACCGCTTTTAAGCACATTTACCACATCCTGTTTTTGCAGAGCAAACAACCCCAGACAGAACAGTCTTTCCCAAGCAACGTCAGAGTTGACGGCCATGTTATTTACTGGGTCATCTTGTTCCTCAGAAAGCTGACAGTGTTCTATGAAAGAAGGCCTACGTGCTGGGAAGGGGCCATGAGACTGTATCTCAAGGCCTGGCCTGATGTCAGCACAGACAACTCTGTCTGGAGGATAGTCCATGCCTCTCTGGAATGGGGCACGCTCAAAAACTCCCACTCCCTAACACCAGGGCCATGGGAACGGCCCCCAGCACTGCCTCTGAATGAGATTCAGTCCGATCTGACGGAGGAGAACAAGTGTCACAGGCGCCTGTCTGTGCGCAGGAATTTCAGTCCGCACAGAGCGACAGAAACACCCCCTCGGAGTAAAATAACGACACGCCAGAGAGCGCTGCTAATAAAGTGGGAGGGCCACCAGGAACCTCGGGTTTAAGACCAGGGCCACCTGCGTCCAGAAGTGCGTGTGAGCTAAGCTGCCCAGAAGGAAGAAATTCCCTCCATGACAACATTTCTCACCTGAAAACCGCCGCCTGCTTTCTGGGCTGGTCTGCGTTTGGTTCGGTCCCGTTTCCACAAAAGCGTCCCTCTGTCTTTGCACTGACTCGTGCGTTGGCTTTTGATTTTCATGCTTTTGCCAATGCAGACTCTCCTGCTGCTGAGACGGGCACCGGCTGCGTGTCTGTGTCTCTCCCTCTTAGTTTCCCACGTGCTGAGTGCCAGCGTATACCCGGGGGACCGGGGCTCGTGCACGGCTGGGTCGGAGAGGGAAGAGCATTCACATCCCATCGCTGCAGACCCTGCGTGGCACACAGAGATGTGCTGTAACCCTTCTGACCCGCAGTCACGGTCCCCGTGAGTGAGTGTGGGTAACCTGTGCAATAATGTCAGCCAGTGGAGCCTCTACACCGAGTCCTGGCCACCGGGAGCACATTCTCTCACAGGACACGGTGGACTTGGTCTGTGTGGCCGAGTAGAGGACCTGGAGAGGGAGGGTCACCTGGATCCAGGGTTGATCAGTGTCATTCTTGTCCCTGCCCTTGGCATGGCCCTCCCCAGGCCCGATCTCAGCTCCCGCCCTCAGCTCCCGCCCTCCTCCTTCCCCATCACGGATGCTCACAGCCTCAACTCTACTTTCTCATCCAAATCTAGACAATGACTGTCCACCCAAGCACAGATCTGGCTGGTCTCCGGACTGACATGTACTGTAACTGTAACTGGTAAAAAAAAAAAAAAAAAAATTACCATCGTGGAGAGAGCGTCGACCTGTGGACCAAAGGGTCCTTGGTTCCATTCCAGTCAAGGGCATGTAGGCTCCTCTCCAGCCAGCACCCTGGTCGGGGCACATTCAGGAGACAACTAATGGGCGTGTTTCTCTCACGTTGATGGTACTCTCTGTCTCCCTCTCTCCCACTCATCAGTCATCTGTTCGCAGATACTGAGGTCACTTCCGATCGTGGCTTCATCCACTGAGTGACCCTCTCAGCACCAGCCGTTACGGCTCTCCTCGGTGTGCAGGTGGGTCATGGCACAACTTACCCACCAAGCTGCTCTTTCCGGGACCCTGCACTTCCTGGAACTGCCGGGGAAGGGTTCAGATGACTCAATCTCTGTCCGTCCAACCCGGGGCCATCCGAGATTTACATTCTGATCACTGATCATTGAACAAGTGCTAGCAAGCCCGTTCCAACGGCCCCATTATTCTCATTGTAAAGACACTTTCATCTCATTACGTTTCTGATCTAATTACGCTGCCGAAGTACTTGTCATTTGTCCTGCTCTCCGAAATGTTCTCTCTCTGGTGCATGCAGAGGGAAATGTATTTACTTTCCAGCCACGTTGCTGGGAAGCATATGCACAGGGGCGGCCACTTGTAAAAACTCACGTCTGTACCCACATCTCTGAGACGCACCCGCTCCCTCAGCCACTGTCATCAGCCTCTTCATCAGCCTCTTCAGGCTCCCCTGCTCTGGGATCTTTCTTTACTTTCTTATTTTTCTTCCTCCTCTTCTTTTTTTTAAAATATATTTTATTGATTTCTTACAGAGAGGAAGGGAGAGAGATAGAAAGTCAGAAACGTCGATGAGAGAGAGACATCCATATCAGCTGCCTCCCACAAGCCCCCTACTGGGGATGTGCCCGCCACCCAGGTACATGCCCTTGACTGGAATTGAATCTGGGACCTCTCAGTCCGCAGGCCAACGCTCTCTCCACTGAGCCACACCGGTTTCGGCAGCTCTTTCTTTTAAAAAAAATGTTTATTTTTATTGGTTTCAGAGAAGAAGGGAGAGGGAGAGAACAGAAACATCAGAGACATCAGTGATGAGGGAGAATCGCTGACCAGCCGCCTCCCATGCGCCCCACACTTGGGGATGGAGCCACCACCCAGGCCTGTGCCCTGACTGGGAATCGAACGGTGACCTCCTGGTTCAAGGTCAGTGCTCACCACGAGGCTACCCCGTCAGGCTCTGGGGACGTGTTTCTCTCAGGGAGTGCACGTCATCGAAATACGGTTCCACGTGTGTTCGGCCGGCCTGTGACTGACGGACGACACAGCCGTTTCCTTCTGTGGATTCACAAAGGTGTCTGCCAGACGCTGGATTTTATGGCTGCTCCCGACGCGTGTTTGCAGTCATTGCTGGTTCTGACTCCTTAACCTCGGTGCCGCCCGCACCCTCCCCGCGCACCGCACGTCCCGGGCCTGCCGTGGCCTCCTCCCCAGCCCGCGTCATGGCGACAGGGCAGACGCCGAGGGAGTGTCCATAGACGCGCTCTCCAGTGACACTCGGTCTGTCCCTTGCCTTTGGGCCTGGGTTCAATTTGTTTCGGAACCGTGAATCTGAGGGGTTTGCACTGCATACTTGGGGTATCTCCTGGGATCGGCTTTCTTCTTCCCAGAACACAAATATCTCTCTGATGACATCACGTCTGACAGACATGTTCTAAATAGAAAGCGACCGTCTCGTCTCGTTTCCATGGCTTCCCGTCCTCCAGCGCTGAACACAGGCAGCCCTGTCCCCTGTGGCCGTGCGCTGCCCCCGGGAGTCGGCCAGCAGTACAGCCTCATCATGGTTGTCATCTCCTCTTTGGGTCAAGTTTCTAGAATTCTCCTTCGTCCTTGGTTGTCTGGAAGGTCACCGTTCTTCACCAAGGATGGGTGGGTTATTGTGTGTCCCCGCGTGGGTTGAATGGCCCCTAAAGGGTTCTCCTTTTCCTGGTCTGGAAGCAGGGTCTGGAGCAGGTTCTGGTTCCCACGTCTGGAGCAGGTTCTGGTTCCCACGTCTGCCCCGGGTTGGACCATGGCCACGGGGTGGAACCGGCGGCTCCGTTTTCTTGTCTGAGAACCTGCGGCTCCCGGCCCCCGCAGGCTGCTCCAAAGCGTTTGGCTTCCTGCGGAACCTGCAGCGTCCGAGCGCGGTCTGCTGGGGCGCTGTGCGCAGTTTCGCTCGTTTAACTGGAGGTGTTGGGGACACTGGTTAACACAATGACGTAGTTTCGGGGTACCCGTCTGCAGCACAGCCTCTGGATGTCGTCTTGTGTGTTCACCGCCCCAAGTCATGTCTCCTTCCCTTTACCATCAATCCCCTCCCCTCCTCCACCTCCCCCGTCCCTCTGCCGTCACCCGGATGCTGTCTGTGCCTGAGTCTTCTGTTTCTTTGCTTCATCCCTTCACCTTCTCACCAGCTGCCCCCCGCCCCCTGCCCTGCCTACCGCCAGCCCGCCACGACACGCCCAGGCTGTGAGAACCTGGCTTCCTGACCATTTCGTTAACGTGTGTCGCCGCTCCCCGGGACACAGTGCTGAGGAGGCGTGGGGAGGAGGTGCGGTGGGCACCGTCCGTGACCTGTTGCACCCGCATCCCCCAGGTGCGGGGAGACGCCACGGTGGTGAAGTTGGGTGGGGGAGGGTGCCATGCCCCTGGCAGCAGCGAGGGGGAATCTCCGTATCATAAGCAGCCCTGCTCTCCTGCTGGGCTCTGGGCACGGCTCAGGCCTACACCCCCAGACCCGACCCTGACCCGTACTCACACCCGAAGCCTCATCTCATCCGAGGGCAGCGCACCTAGACGCTGGCCCGGGAGCGGCCCGTCAGCTGACCGGACGGGCCTGAAAAGCCACGTGACCCCAGTGGGGGGGCAGCGTTGGGAAAGGGGAGGCTCCCGGGTTAGTCCTGGGGGTCTGGGTGGGAGGAAGGGCAGTTCTGAATTAGTTTCGTGACCCCCAAGGTCAGCTGTCAGCTTCCTCGCGTGTGAAATTAGGGGTTTGGTCTGGATGTTCTCAGAGTTGAAGACCTCGGGGCTCGGAAGGGACAGGATTCGGTGGTGAAAGGCACCGCCGGCACCGTCAGTGCCCGCACGGGCGGGGCACCGTCAGAACGCCGGGCCCCTCAGAGGTGTGCTGGATGGGCTCGCTCCCCACCGTCCTCACCGGAAGGGTGGAAAGTGGAGTCCGGAACGGGAAGATGCAGAAAGAGACACTGAAAAGCGAATCAAATCAAACTGCAGCAGAAAATAAGGATAAAAGTTCCTCTGAGCCCTGGCCAGGATGAAGGGGATGTTGAAAGGAGAGAAGACCTGCAGACCAACCGCCTCGGGCATCTTTTCCCAGCGCTGCCTCCCGCCTCCCCTGACGGCTGGCACGCCCTCTGCCCGCACGTGCCTCTGAGAAGCCAATCGGAACGAAACTTCCTCCGAACCCGAGGGAGCGCGTTCCTTTCTTCTCTCTGCCTTTGTGTTTTCAAAGGACGTCCCCTCGGGCAGCTGTCCTCACGGGAGGCAGAAACCAGCCCAAGACGGAGCAGGGTCCTCCCTGCTGGGTCCCCGGGGACAGACCGGGAGGCGGCCGGCTCCCGGGGCCGCGTGAGGCTTGTGTTCCGTGTGTGAGTCCGGACTTTCACGCCAGGGCGTCCGCCAGCCCACGGGGCCGACCGGCGTCTGAGCTTCAAACAGCTCCAGTCTCTGCTCCTGCCAGTTCCTCTGGCGTCTGGTCAGGGGCGAGGGAACCCGTTATAATCCCCCTTTAAAGAGGGGCCCGTGACCCATTTCGTTAATGATGTGCGTCGCCCCGCGTGCCGGCACATGAAACGGCCGTGAGCTCACAGAACAGACGTGCTGGGCTCCGCTGAGCCGGAGACGGAAGACGCCACTGGCCCTGGAGCAGCCGGGAGCTCAGACACAGCCGACACAGAGCCACCGGGGGCCGGGCCGACGGCGGCTGCTTAATGAGGCAGGAAGGTGTGCGCATCTCTGCATCTTCTCGAGGGGCCCGGCGTTCCAGACCAGCCAGGGACTCGGCTCCCGCAGAGAACCGCTACCTGCAGGACGGAGGACAGAACACAGGAAACGGGGGAGGGGCGGAGGCGTGCCAGGCAGCAGGGCCATCTGGTAGACCGAGTCCCGGCTGTGGGACGTCGTCCGCCCGATCTGGTCCTCCGCTCCCTCCCTCAGCGCCCGCGGCGGCCTCCGGCCGTGAGACGTGACTCGGGGCACCTGGAACGTGACCTTGTGCTCAGTCTCAAGGTCGGCTGGGGGTCCAGGTCCAGCCGACACGCAGGCTCTCTCCCCTGAGGCCCTGCCGTCACGGGAGGGAAGGAACGTGGGGGTCATGGGAGTGGGGGGGGGGCAGGTGTGAGCACGGGAAATGGGAGGTGATGGGGACACGGGACCAGGTGACGGGGCTACGGGGCGTGTGCCAGGAGCTGGTCGGCGGTGGGGGGCGCAGGCGGGGCAAACAGGAAATGGACAAGGAAACGGGGAACCGACAGAGCGGAGCACGGGGACCTGAGCTTCCAAAGCACAGAGGGCGCTGCGGACGGGCCGGCGAATGGGCTTGTGTCCCAGCTGCTGAGGCCCACCCGCTGCTGGGACGCCCGACACTCACCCTACGGCACTATCAGTCCCTGCTGGGCTGTGTGTGCTGCTTTGCATGTGGAAACACGACCTTGTGTTCTGATGGGGACACTGAGGACCGGGCCTCCAGCGACTCCAGAGACCAGGCAGACGGGGGGTCACAAGCAAGGAGGCCGCTTACCGGGAGGGGTGACCCGTGCATGGGCTCCCCCGTCCCTCCCTGCCTCCCTGCGGGCCGGGTCCTTTCCTTCCCAGCTGCTCCCTCCTGCCTCCCCGCAGGCCCCCGGGAGCTCCCAGCAAGGAGCGTCACCTCAGTCCACTGCGGTCTAGACAGGACAGACAGCCCAGGGGAAATTAAGAACAAGATTCAGCCGAAGCCGGTGTGGCTCAGTGGGTGAAGCGTTGGCCTGCAGACTGAAGGGTCCCGGGTTCGATTCCGGTTGAGGGCATGTACCTTGGTTGCGGGCACATCCCCAGTGGGGGCCGTGCAGGAGGCAGCTGATCGATGTTTCTCTTTCATCGATGTTTCTAGCTCTCTAGCTCTCTCCCTTCCTCTCTGTAAAAAGTCAATAAAATATATACAGTCTATAAAAGAAAAGAACAAGATTCATCTTCAGAAATATACAGCTTGGCCGGTGTGGCTCAGTGCGTGAGCGTTGACCTAGGAACCAGGCAGTTAAGGGTTCAATTCTCAGTCAGGGCACAGGCCCGGGCTGTGGGCTCCATCCCCGGGAAGGAGTGTGAAGGAGGCAGCTCAATGATTCTCTCTTCATTGATGTCTCTCTCACCCTCTCCCTTCCGCTCTGAAGTCCATAAAAATCTAAGAGAAGACGTAGACATCGCGAGGTCCACATGGCTGGGGAAGAGCCCTGAGATCTGCCTGGAGGAACACGCAGGGGGAGGAAAGGGATCCTGAAGTGTCTCCGGAAGGATCACCATCAAGTCCACGAAGTTTATTAACGAACCAATAAAGTGGTTCAGAAACTAGGCCTGCCTCCCCCGTTAACCACCAGGTTCCCAGTGGCTTATCGCAGGGAGTCACCGCTCCGGGAGCACCCATCACAGTCTAGTTACAAGAACACCGGCGGCCTCGCCCAGAAGTGAGGTCCCCGGCAGGCCGCGCTCTCACGGACGGAAGGACGGACGGATGGACGGATGGACGGACGGAGCGTGGGCCGGTCCACAGGACGGGCGTGGAGCCCAGGGTCAGTCTCAGGACCTGCAGTCTGCCTGACACGTGAGCCAGAAACAGTTCACACCTGGCACGGGAGAGCGTGGATGTACAGGCAGTGCTCGGGCTACGTGGCCGTCTCCCATTTATTTATTAAAAAAAGTTCCGTCATTTCGACGTCGGTACACATGTGCTTTGTGTTTTGCATTATTTATTTACCACAAGTAAAGGTCAGGAATGGTTACCCTTCTTTTAAGTTTTTTTTTTTACTGTTTCACTTTACTATTGCTGTGTGTGTGCTGCATGGGAGTGACGTAGGTGCGTATGTAGGGGGGTTGGGACTTACGGTGAAAATGGCGTTAGGTCGCACCGTAGGATCTCCGACGTGACCCGAGGCCTGCCAGTACGAAGAACTGACCGAAGAGTGGAACAAGTGACCTTCACCAGTCAGGTACTCTCCCTGTGCCGGGTAAGAGTCAGCATTAAACACGCGTGACAAACCTGCCTCCAGGAGAAATTCAGAAATCACATTTCATGGTGGGCTTGAAGGCAGGACTTGGAGTTTAAATGTTAATGGTGCCATCGCTGACGAGTGGTCACTGTTTAGCAAGTCAATTAAATCTTGGTTTTCCGGGAGGGAAAAATCTAGATTGTGCCCCTGGCCTACGGTTAGAAGTAAATGAGCTTGAGGAGAACCAAGTGCTTTGCATATAAAGGACTTTATGGTCCTGGTACCCAGTGGCCTCCCTAATTATTTCCAAATTAACATTCCGGGCCTGCATCTCTCAAATAGGCTGGTGGCTCATTCCAGACGAGAGACAAGCACATTTACAGAGTAGCTTCTCCGGCTGAGTCACATACAAATCACCCTGAGTCTCCTATACACACATCCCAACAGTCCCAAAAACTGTCTCACTCTCTTTCTTTAAAAATGAAGAAACTAGGTATCTTATTTGTTGTTGTTGAGATGGTAAATGGGATTATTTTTTAGTATCTCTTGCTGAGAATGCATTATCGGTATATAAAAATGGCATTGGTTTCTGTGTATTAATTTTGTATCCTGCAAATTTGCTGAATTCACTTATTAAATCTAGTAGTCTTTTTGATGGAGTTTTAAGGGTTTTTCTACATACAATATCACGTCATCTATGAATGACAGTTTTACTTCCTCCTTTCCAATTTGGATGCCTTTATTTCTTCTTCTTGTCTGATGGCTGTGGCTAGCACTTCCAGTACTGTCCTATATAATAAAAGCCTAATATGTCTGGTTGTCTGGTCGTCCGTTCAACCAATCAAAGCGTAATATGCTAATGATAGGCTAAGGCCACTCAACCGCTCACTATGTGACGTGCACTGACCACCAGGGGCCAGCCAGTCAACCAGTCAACCAGTTGCTATGACTTGCACTGACCACCAGGGGGCAGGCACTGACCGGTAGGTGAGCTTGCTGCTGGGATCCAGTCGATTGGGACAGAGGAAGACAGGCCAGACATGCCCTGGAGCCTTCCTATGGTCCCTCCCCTGCTGGCCAACCTCCCACACCCCTCCCTGGCCCTGATCTGCACTCGTGGGGTTCCTCAGCCTGTCCTGCACCCTCACACTCCGGGACCCCTCAGGGGATGTCTGAGAGCCGTTTTGTCCCGATCCTGCAGGCCGGGCAGAGGGATCCCACAGGTGCACGAATTCGTGCACGGGGCCTCTGGTGTTGAATGAGAGTGATGAAAGCAGACATCCCTGTCTTGTTCCTGTTCTTAGAGGAAGTGGTTTGAGCTTTTGCCCATGATGAATGATGTTGGCTGTGGGTTTGCCACATACGGCCTTGATTATGCTGAGGTACGATCCCTCTATTCACACTTTGCTGAGAGTTTTTAACAAAAATGAGTGCTCGATTTTGTGGAATGCTTTTTCCTGTGTCTATTGATACGATCATGTGATTTTTATTCTTCACGTTGTTTATGTGATGTGTCATAGTTATTGATGTGTGAATATTATACCAGCCTTGCATCCCCAGAATAAATTCCACTTGTTCATGGTGTGTGATCTTTCTAACGTATGGCTGGATCCAATTTGCTGACATTCTATTGAGGATTTTAGCACCTACGTTCATCAGGGATACTGACCTATAAATTTCTTTCTTCACAGTGTCTCAGAGGGCAGCGGGGAGGGGAGGGATCAGGGAAATGGATTAATCCAGCAACTCATATGCATATAGGCGTAGCCCCTGGATACAGACAATAGTGTGGTGAAGGCCTGGGATGGGGTGAGGGCTGGTGGACAGGGAAAGTGTTGGGTGGGGCGAGAGTAGGGAAAACCTGTAATAATGTCAACAATAAAAAATTAACTTAAAAAAAAAGCCTGGCCAGTGTGGCTCAGTGGTTGAGCACCGGCCTATGAACCAGGAGGCCAGGGTTAAATTCCCAGTTAGGGCACATGCCCAGGTGGTGGGCTCCATCCCCAGTGTGGGCAGTGTGCAGAGGCAGCTGAGCAATGATTTCCTCATCATTGATGTCTCTCTCTCTCTTTCTCTCTCTCCTTCTCCCTTCCTCTCTGACATCATTAAATATATTTATATTTAAAAACAAAAACAAGCAAAACAGAGCCAGCTCCGTTCCTATCTGCGGTGCAGAGAACTCTGGTCGGCGGGGTGCAGGCTGTTTCTCCTGATCCCGGGATCTGGGGTCTCGGCCAACTTCCCTTCGCTTTCACTCCCCTTCGTGATGACACTTTAAACTTCCACACCGCCGGGGCACAGACAGAATCCGTCTGGTGTTTTAAAGAGAATAAGGAACGAACGTCCAGAGGTCAGGTAACTCAGCCGAGTTCACACAGCGAGGGTCAGAGGTAGGGTGAACCCCGAGTGTCTGACTGTGAGGTCACCCCCAGGGGGTGACTCAGGTGGAGGCGGTGACTCTGCGCCCCGCCCCTCCAGTCCTGAGCTTATTCACCTGGATGCAACTCTGATGGAGGCTGGCACCCGCTCCCGGACTGGGGATCCCAGGCCAACCACCCCCCATCCCCGGTGATCTTCTTACCAGTTGCCCCTTTGACCTGCAATCGCCTTTTGCTCCACGTCTGAGATACCTCATGCTTTCCGAGTGTAAGTGGCACCTGTTACACATACTCGTGATCCTGTTACACATACTCGTGATCCTGTTACACATACTCGGTTACAAGATTACAAAGTCATGCGGACCTCTACGCACGAGAGTGTTCACTGTGCGCCTTCAGTACTTCCTTCGATTAGAAATAAGTGGGATGAAGGCCTGTGTGTATATGGGAATCACTGGGAAACACGATGTGGTCCTTGCACACGCACATTGTGTTGTTATGCAGGCAGCCTCTGTGTCATTCAGAAGGATTTTATTCACCAGGTGGAAGAGTTTTCATTCGCCGTGGTCCTCTGAGCAGAGTTCTCCCCGGCGTGGGTAGAATTCACCACGGATTCACCCTGCCCTTGAAGAATCCACTCATGTGAACACGAAAGGGGAGAGTGGTGACCCCTGGTGCTCATTTCAGGAGTCAGGCAGAGAGAGGGGTTCACATCACCCACCGCTCTCTCTTGGTGAAAAGCCATGTTAGGGAGTTCCCCGTGTTTGCTTCCTCTTACATTCTCTTCAACAGCGTCCTGCCATCCTCTCTCCTTCTGGATCGCACTCCGAACCTCTGAAAGCCGCTGTTCTGCAGAGAAATGCATCGCCAACCTGACTCCCTCCCTGAATTGCAGGGGAGGCCGGCCAGTGACAGGGCTTTGCTCCCTGTGAAGGCCTAATCCGAAGGCACGACAGGGGCAGTTGTGTCTCGCCTCAGAGGACGCTGGAGCCTCCGCGTGGTCATCGGCTTCGTGCCAGCTTCGTTCTTCTCTCCCCGAGGCATCTTCCCAGTGCGAATGTCTCTCCACGCGCGCGTCTGTGCTTACAAACGCAGTCTTTACGTGGGTGGTGTTCTTTCACCGACACCGTCACGCTAATTTCCTCCACGTGTGCAGTACCCATGGGGCTCTGTCACGTAACACACAAGCCAGCCGGGAAAAGTGGGTCCCTCCCTCCGCTCAGAAACAGCCAGCCCTGGGTTCTCACAGGGAACCAGGGAGCATCGCCGAGCGTTCCGGAATGGCAGCGTGTGGCCTTACAGCTTCTACCCCAGAGAGAACGCAGCCTGAGCTCTGTCCGGGCTACAACCACTGTCCCCGAGCCTGGCCCCGTGGCCGTTTCCACTGTGTCCTTCCCACCGAGAACTGTCCCAGGTCACGATGGCCACTCGGGCCGTTTCTCCTTCTTCCTAACTTGTCCTCCAGCCAAGCCCACTGGCTCCTGGGACTCCTGTAAAACACACACCTCATCCCGTCACTCCTGTCTGTGCCCGGACGGTCAGTGACTTCTCAGCCTTGATATTCGCACCCAAAGGCTTCTCAGAGCCAGCGCTCACCCTTTTCCTCCGAGTTCCACGGCGACTGCCTGCCTCCCACGCTCTTCCCCTGGCGAAACCGTGTGCGTGCCCCTCTCCGCTGTGGTCGTTGGCTCCTGGCCGCGGTAAGTGCGCGTTCCCTTCCCCGACGCCCGCTCCACCTCTTTCTACGGAGCCCGCTTTGGCCCCAAAGACCAGATCTCTGGGCAACTCGCTGTTGGGGAGAGTGTGTTCATTAGCCTGCCTCCTTTTCACGCCGGATGGCGATTTGCCCGAGGCCGGAAAAGGTAAGTGGTGTTTCTCGTGTCCTCAGAGAACACGGGAGCACAAGAAGGAAGGGAAATATTGACATCAGGCCGGCGATTGTATCGATCCTGCTTTCACTGAGCGGAAGAAGCGTGGGGCGCGTCTGCCTTCGGTATTGACTGGAGCAGACAGTGCATCGGAGCACTCGAGGAGACGTCAGATGCGAGAGGTCGGGTATACGTGAGGAACGGCGATTCACACTTAGAACGTGTGTTAACGTCTCGGTCTGCACCGGACAGAATTGGGTTCTGCGCACAGTAACTCCCAAGAAAGGATGCACCTACGGATCATCCGCAGTAAGTATGTGTGGAGGAGGTCTTCAGAGAGACCAACTTTGAGAGTGAGGGTCTGAGCCTCAGACTACATGCTGGGGTCAGTCTACATCCTTAAAGGCTACGAACAACAGGCGCCGGGAATACAAAGAGGGAGGCTGTTGGCGGTGGGGGGAGGGGAGAGGGATGGATGTGAGGACGCAGCCTCGCCACCTGCCTTCAGTCACACGTCCACACACCCCACACCCTCTCTGACCTCGCCCCCGCTGTCCTCCCGTGCTCCCCGCGTCTCCACGTGCTCTCGCGGGGCTGTGTGCAGGCTCCTGGTGCACAGCTTCCCGCTCCTCCCCTGGCTCCGCCGTGCAGTCCCGTTCTCGTTGTCATGGCGAATGTGTGCTGACCCAGATAGGGCTCCTCGCAGCCCGGGTCTCACGGCCGCAGTAGAAAGGGAAGCGTGCGTGAGGAACCTTCACACTCGAATATCAAGACCAGAAAGTCACCCAAAGACCAGAAGCCAACGTGGGTGACATAACGAGGGGTGTGTTTTACGAGGGTCTAGCGGGCCCATGACCTTCTAAAAACATATTATGTGCTCTAACCGGTGTGGCTCAGTGGACAGAGCATCGGCCTGCGGACTGAAGGGTCCCAGGTTCGATTCCAGTTAAGGCCATGTATCTTGGTTGCAGGCACATCCCCAGTAGGGGGCCTGCAGGAGGTGGCTGATGGATGTCTCTCTCTCATCGATGTTTCTAACTATCCCTCTCCCTTCCTCTCTGTAAAAATTCAATATATATGTTTTTCTGGATTTTTTTAGAGAGGAAGGGAGAGGGAGAGAGGGCAAACCTTGGATGGGAGAGAAGCATCCGCCAGCTGCCTCCTGCCGGCCCCCTTCTGGGAATCCAACTGCTGGGTGACCTCTCAGGGCATGGGGACGCTCAACCAGCTGAGCCACACCGGCCAGGGCAAAGCACATAAATACTGGAAAGTAATTTAAACATTTAAACACACATACCAGGATTTTGATTTAGCATCATCGGTGAAGTAAAAGCAAAAACCTACCCTTGTCGCCACAAGATTCGATTTGATTGTTTTGTTAACACTGCTTTCTTTTTTAACAGAATACCATTGCTCATAGCTAGCCCAGCTCTGTTTTAAATCCCCACGCTCCCCGCGGCCATGATGTCTTCTGTGCATAACTGATTATAGACCGGGCACAACGTCTTACTTTCAGGCTATGCAGACCGTCATGGGACATTTACCAAGAAACCATAGCTCCACGTTGCTGAGATAAACTTTTACATTTTTATTAACGTTTGGACCCTTGAGCCATTACTGTTGTGACTGCATTTATCAGAAAGTCTTACGTCCATCTTTGTACTATTTTCTCTTTTTTTCCAATGATATGCTCACTCGAGGTATAAAGTATCAAGTATTTATGACTTTCCAGGAAGCCCCATAAACTTGCAGCACCTACGAACCAAGGGCTAGAGGAGTGTATTTTCAGAATCTGCCGTCAGCCAGTGCTCAGCGCGGAGGGCTCCAGCCTGCATCACGGGGCTTGTGGCTCGTCCGGGGAAAAGCATAGGACCCCTCCTTAACCCCAAAGCTGTCTGGACGGGGACAAAGGTGTCTCCCCTTTAGAACGTGGGGGAGGTAACCGGCTTCTGCTTTTCTTTAAATTTAAAGGTCACCATCTACTAACCCACCAGCCCTCTTTCAAAAGCCAGCCTTCAGGAAATCTGTTGGTGTTTGGTGTAATAGAGAGGGCTTGGCCGGCTGGCAGGGCTCAGCGGTTGAGCACTGACCTCTGAACCAGGAGGGTGTGGTTCAATGCCCCGTTAGGCTCCGTCCCCAGTGTGGGGCGTGCAGGAGACAGCCAGTCAATAGTTCTCTCTCATCATCTCTCTCTCTCTATCTCTCTCTCTCTCTCTCTCTCTCTCTCTCTTCCACTCTGAAATCATTTTTTAAATATATTTTATTGATTTTTCACAGAGAGGAAGGGAGAGGGATAGAGAGTCAGAAACATCGATGAGTTAGAAACATTGACCAGCCGCCTCCTGCACGCCCCCCACTGGGGATGTGCCCACAACCAAGGTACGTGCCCTGGACAGGAATCAAACCCGGGACCCTTCAGTCCGCAGGCCGACGCTCTATCCACGAGCCGCACCGGTTTCAGGTGAAATCCGTTTTTTTAAATAGGCCTCCTTTATAGCGCCGCCTCTCGCCGTGCCTTTGCTAAAACACAGACCATCCTCAGCCTTCGGAGCTGGTTTGCAGGGGATGGAAAACCGAAGGCCGGGGAACCCCTGCGTGTCAGTCACCATGACGACCAGGACAGGGGCTCCCTTCCAGTCAACAGGGGGGACTCCAGGAAGCAGCCTGGACCTGGGGAGGAGGCTCTTCCCACCGTGTCCCTCCAGCGCCCTCTGCTGACCAGCTTCCCACGGAGCCTGACAAACACTGCAGGTCCCGGAGCCCCAGCCCAGCCCTGCCAGGGCAGACAGAGGGCAGAGGGCAGAGGGCAGCGGCCGCACCTGGAGGCTGCGGACCGGACGGTACACAAACCCAGACTCCCGAGTGCGATGGCAGGAACGCAGCCAGACTGACCGCCTGTACCCCCTTTCCCGCCGTCTTCTCACCGCCTGGCTGCTGAGCTGCCGCCTAGCTGTTAACAGGGGCTGTAAACAGCAAAGGACCCCAGACCCACAGCCAACCCAGGCCAGGTTGATCACCAGTGTCCGGCGGGAAACAGGCATCCCCAGAAACCACTGCCAAGGGGGGTGAAGGGCCGCAGACGGCTGGCTCTGACCACACCCCTAAAACTAGCCCCCTTAACGCACCACAAACACACCCAGCGGGAGTCTGGCACGGAACTGTTATCCAGCCGGGGATTCACGGGGTAGAGAGCGCTTTGAGGTGCCTGCTGCCTCCCACCCCTTCAGGGCAGACGGAGGGGGGAGAGGGGAGCCAGAGGGACTGCGTGAGGACCTGGCCCTTGTTTGTCTGGGGGCTGGGGGTGGGGGAGCAAGTTCTCTGGTCCCAGGAGGCCACTCCCCAAAGATGCAGGCAGCACCCCAACACATGGAGGACTGAGAAAGGGCCTGTGAGAGAGTCCCCCACTGGGACAGGCGCCACGGTCCCTCCGCCCACCCCTCCCCGCGGGGCACACACCTGCACTCCCATAGCTCAGGGGTGGGGTGTATGGTTAGACCAGAGGGGGGCCACCCACCTGCACCCCCAGAACAGCTTCCAGAGCCCAGTCCCCTCCGCCATCCTCGGACCTGGGGGTCAGCCTCGGGCTGAGGACTGACCTCCCGAAGGGGCTCTGCTCTTATTTCTCTCGCTCATTACGCGTTCTAAGCGGGGCGATCCATTTTCTCGGCTTCCATATATTTCCCTGGCAGAGGCGGCGCCGAGCGGAAATTACAGTTTCATCCAACCTCTAGCAGGCACGGCACTCATTTCCCCGACAGACAGGCTGGTTTCGGTAAAGGCTTGCGGGAGACCCGGTTTCAATCAGTGGAAATTTAAATAAATGCATTGCAATCGCCACTTCCCTCCCGGCCGTGGATGTGGGGAGGCCGGCAGAATTAATCCGACTCATTACCGGGGCGAGGCCGCGGGGCGTGAGTTCTGACGTTACACAGCTCGTGGCGGGAGCGGCCACACCGGGCTCCAGATTGGGAGGTGGAATAATACAGCTACATCAGCGTGCGCCGCCTGAGACTGAGACATCCCATGTGAACCCCTGCAGTGGGAGGAGGAGAGGGCGGCGCCCTGGGCGGTTTAAATGCCCCGGAAAAAGGGGGGTGAAAGGAGGTTCTGGGGAGGGAAGGAGCAGCCTGGCTCGACTCATTCCCAGGCAGCGAATGGCGCCTTTAGGTCTCTTCTTTTCCTATCATTTCTCTGTTAATTCAATGGAAAGTCTGTTTCACCTGGTCTTTAAAACTGATTTTTCTTTTTTTTAATATACTTTATTGATTTTTTTACAGAGAGGAAGGGAGAGGGATTAAGAGCTAGAAACATGGATGAGAGAGAGACATGGATCAGCTGCCTCCTGCACGCCCCCCACTGGGGATGTGCCTGCAACCAGAACACATGCCCCCAACCTGAATCGAACCCGGGACCTTTCAGTCCGCAGGCCAACACTCTATTCACTGAGCCAAACCGGTTTCAACTTAAATGTGATTTTCCTGTTCACTTCAGGGCAGTGTTGCTTTCTGTGATTTTACTTGCTTGTTTTTGCCTCTCTGTTGATTTGACAGTGAGGACTGGGCGGCCCAGAACCAGGGCAGAGGAGCGTCACCTGTCAGGGGTAAAGGGGCCTCTGACATTCCAGGAGGGAAGCAGCACCAGCCCCGGCAACCGGACAACTTCTCCACCCGCTGTGGGCACAGGCACCCGTGAGGTCGGAGCTCGGCTGTGGAGGGAAGCCTCGGGCCTGGCTCCTTCCCCTGGGCCTCCCTTGTGGCCCGAGGATCTGCTCCAGGAGCCTCTGTTCCTCCTCCTCCTCCTCCCCGGACAGGAAATCCGGAAAATTATCTGGAGTGAATGCCACTGAGTGTGACCCACTACCAAAGAAAAAGCAGGACTCAGCAAAAAAAAAATCAAAAGTGTGACTCAGCAAAAAAATCAAAAGTGTGACTCAGCAAAAAAAAAATCAAACCCATGACTCAGCGAAAGACCAAGGTCAGAGTTCGGTTGTTAGGGTTAGGATTTGGAGTGATGTTGTGTCGTAAATCAGTGAGTGAGATACAAGATGCCTTAACGAGCCAGTTAATTCGGAGCCGTTTGTTGCGTGGGGCCCAGAGGGAGGTGTTTCTTCCAAATCTGAGCGAAGTCACCCAGGACGCCTCCCGTGTTTACACCTCTGGAGCTCCCGTGTCTGCAGCTTTCGCAGCGAGCTCTGTGTGGGTTCTTGTCACAGACAGTTTGTCATCCTGGATGCATAAAGAACTAACATTTGGCATAGGAACATGGGAATTGTTATCAGTATGATTCCATTACGTCAGATGGCTAGTTTGCAAGGTCAGTGAGTGACGTGTTTATAGTTTTTCTATTACTCAAACTAAAACAGTTATTTTATAGAGTAAGAGACTCTAAAAACGACAGAGTGTACAGAATAAGCAGAGAACTTCAAACAGCGGTTTTTATACAAGATGGAGACCACTGTGCTTCAGTTCTGTTGAGGTGTAGAGTTAGGTTTAGGATGGATGGTCGGGGTTATGATACAGGGTTAGGGGTAGGATGTGGGGTCAAAGTTAGGGTCAGGGTTAGAGTTAGGTTTCAGGTTAGGGTTTAGGGTTAGGACATGTCAGGTTGACTTATGGAAAGATGACTGTGTTAAATGGAACGCTGTGCACTTTATCGGACGTTCCACACCAGCATCAGTGAACACAGTAAACACTGTTCACAGGGAGCTTTAAGCCGTGGTTTCCCTGGATAATATAAAAACACAAAAATACACCCAAATATCACACCCACCCTCTGGGCTTAATAAGCATTCTTGCTTAATTAAACAGCCTGGCTCAATGACTTGAAAAATCAAATGTTCTGGGAGCTAAGAAATATTCTTAGATCATGATGTTTATTTATAACTAGAGGCCCGGTGCACGAAATGGGTTCATGGGGGGGGGGGGTCTCTCTGAGCCTGGGGGACCTTAGGGAGTGAAGGGAGGGGAGTCCTGCCTCTCCCCAGGCACTAAGGTCCCCGAGACGCTAAGGTCCCCCAGATGCTAAATGACTAAATAAAGAGTGAATGGCTGCATGAATGGGTGGATGGATGAATAGAAAGGTGGATGATGAGTAGACAGGTGGGTGAGAGGATGGATGAGTAGATAAGTGGGTGGGTGTGTGGAATGATGGATGGATGGATGGATGGATGGATGGGATGGATGGATGAGTAGACAGATGTGTGGGTGGGTGGATGGATGGATGGGTGGGTGGATGGATGGATGAGTAGATAGGTAGGTGAGTGGGTGGATGGATGGATGGATGGATGATGGATGAGTGGATGAGTAGAGGGTGGGTGGGTGGATGGATGGATGATGGATGAATGGATGAGTAGATGGTGGGTGGGTAGATGGATG
>PVJN01028412.1:0-27226 GCA_004026805.1 Lasiurus borealis | reverse complement strand
TGGAACAACAAATCGATGTGTCTCTTCTTCTCTCTCCCTCTCTTTCCCTTCCTCTCTCTCTTTCTAAAAAAAAAAAAAAAAAGCAATAAATAAGAAACAAGTATAAAGCTAAGTGCTCAAATTTGTCTTAATTTTATTTAGATTGTATCAAATACCCTCCCCTACCTTCCTGAGGATTCCCTCTCAGCTATATTTTTACCTGGTACCTTTTTCCATTGTTGTTTCTGTCTCTAACTTCAGTGTCTTGCTCAGTATTTGATATATAATAGATGCTCAATAAACATTGAATTGAATTGAATTGAATGGGAAATCTATTTTGTAAAGATTCTAGGGTAGTTAGAGCCAAATCCCAGATGGGCTAAAATACATCCCATGTGGGTGACCGGCTATAGTTGATAAGGTAGTTTCCTAACTTAGTTTATTCACTCTACCATAGGGTGTTTTAGGGTGAATACTGTCACCTGCTTTCCCAATCCCCTTTTCTTAACAAAGAGAACAGAGTGCAAAGCACATGGTTTCGGAATAAGTAGTAAAGCTGGGACTAGAGCTCACAACTTCTGTTGACAGGCTCAGGTCCCTTTCCATGTCTCCACGCTGTCTCTGTAAAAAGGATGATGGCCCATGTGAGGGAGAAGGTAGAGAGCCAGTCTCTTACTTCTCCTCTTACTCACTGGCAGGGCAGGAAGTTGGACAATCAGTAGAACGATGAATAAAAATGATCAAGAATGTTTGGGCCCAATGACCCTTCGATTTCCTTTCTAGGAATATGTACTCAAGAAGTAATCTTACGATGAGTTATTTAATTACAGCCAACTTTTATTGGCTGCTCAAATTGAGCCGGGCACAGTGCTCAGTACTTTACATATATTTTCTTGCTTAAGGCTCAGAACAGTCTGACGAGCTATGTTCTTACAATTACTCTCCCCTGAAACAGATGGCGAAACGAGGCATGGGAGGATTTTATAAAATATGTCCAAGTGTCCAAGTTACACGGCTGTTTAGGATTTGGACCCACGTCTGAACCCAGAGCTCTTTCTCTCCCCTGATCTGCTCCATCACTGCAATGATGCAAAGGAAGCAGAGCAAGCTTGGAAGACACCTAAAAGCTTGGCAGGAGGGAATTTGTTCAGAAAAAAAATTTTCAAACTCTGCAAATGATGCAGTGGATGTATATAACAGATATCAAAAGATGATTACAATGAAATTGAAATATATAAAATACTGTTATCCCACTTTGTAAGCATATGTCCCTGGAAAAACATCTTGAGGGATTATAGTTCATTGTTTCCTCTTGTTCTCCATCTGTATTTTCTATTTTTTTCTTACAATGAACATACCTAATTGTGTAATTTTTTAAAGCTGAAGTTCATAATTGGAGAGGGTAGTTTAAAACTTTTGAAGCATTCAAATATTCAAGTAGTTTTCCCCTCCTTCCCTCAAACAAAGAATGAGTGTTCCTTTTTAAAGAATTATTCTCTACTCCTTACTCCTGGGCAGGACCCTTCTAGTATCCTCCTCCCTGGCCCTACGATGGGTTTTTGGGCTGAACAGGGCATCATGAAGAAGTAAGCTCATTGGAATCTGTATGGGAGTCACACAGTGGAATCTGTATGGGAGTCACACACACACACACACACACACACACACACACACACACACACCACACACACACACTTTTCTTAAATGAGAGTATGGCCTTTTGCAAGGAAACTTGACAGCCACATTTGGGCAGAGCTCAAGCAGCTTAAGGGGCAGTGAGAATAACATAAAGGAAGCTAAGGGGCTAAGCTTAGAGAAATGGGAGGGAAAACAAAGGCACCCTCGTCCTAAGGGGTGGAAAGTCACTTATTGTCATCATTTGGCCCCTTTATTGGTTAAACTGTTTGTCAATACAAAAGGCCCAGCTGAGAGGCCAGGAGAACGGACTAAAGCAGGACTGAACTTTCGGGATTGGAAACAACCAAGCACAGGCTCTTCTTTGAGACATGCCTCAAATACCCTTGCAGGTGCCTCAGTCAAATCTCTACCACAAATAAGGTATTTGAGTCTAAACAGTGGTGTAGGATCTGTCCTGGCTCTCAGACACTTTATAAGCCAGTTGCGGGGAAAGGACTCAGCCAAAAGGCACCAGTCCCTCTGTACTACTTCTCATAGATTCATGTTTGAGAAGTTCAATTAGATTTTATTTGAAAAAAAAAGGGGGAGGGGATTCAGAGCTAAAACATCATCTACAAAAGATTTTGGGGCATGGGGCATATACTACTGAGGGAACCTCTTTCCACGTCCCGTGTGGTTCAGGGTTTGGGTTCTGAAGAAGGCCGAATACAAACAAAATGAGAGACCAGAAAACATTAATTTGGCGATATTGGGTGCCAGGCGGGAGCCTTCCTCTAGTGGAAAGGACTGCCACCTTCCTTTGGCCTTGCCATCCCTTTTATTTAGGTTTGGGATACACCCTTTGCCCTAAAGCAGGCAATTCCAGTAACAAGTAGATTATCTTTATCAGTCAGGATTTAAATGATTATTTCATGGGGAAGTTCATTGTCTCAATTAGATAGGGAGTGGCTAGTTTTGACCTTTCAGAGCTTCAAGGTTGACCAGCCTTCTGGCCTCCTGTTTACATCCATTTAGGGAGAACAATGTTTGGTTTCCGATATACTACATAAGTTTCCTTGTATGATAGAAAAAGGGTGCCTTCCATAGAATACTAGCCAGTAAGAGATAGCCAGGTGTGGGAACAGCAGAAGAGTTGGATACTGGAAGAAAGGACAAAGGAGGGGACAAAAGAAATACCACATTTTCACAATCTTTATCCTCAACTGATACAACATTTGCAATTGAGAAATGTCTAGAAATGTGGTCAAGTAATTTGATGGCCAGATAGATTCTAAGATTTTAAATAATTCAATTTTCTCAGAAACTATCAGTCATTTTAAACTAACTGTTGTTATAATATAATGAGCATAAAATTATACATACAGTCACCATGAATTTCAGTTTGTGTATGTACGTGTGTATGTGTGTGTGTGTTTGGTATTTCTAGATTTTAGGTGTGAATTTTCAATTTTGCTTGAGCTCACATTTTCAATCTGAGACAGTAGAATTCAACTCTCCAATAAGATTCTACAATTCTATTGAACTATTGTTACACTATTTAAAAAAGAAGCAATCTATAATAATAAAAGGATAATAATCTAATTAAACCAGACGTATTCTGGACGTCATTCCAGACATCCTTCCTGACAAAGCTGAGGCCCAGGTACTTTTGGGCAGCCAGAGGGAAGCCAGGCCAGGCCCTGGGTGCTGGAGAGAAGCCGGTGCCAGCAGCGGGGGGAAGAAAGGCCTACTCTTGCATGAATTTTTTGCATTAGACCTCTAGATTAGCATAAAAGCTCTGGAGCCAGACCCCTTGAATCTTAATCCCATTCTGCTAGTTATTAGCTGTGTGATCTTGGTTAAGTTTCTTAAACTTTCTGTGCCTCATCTATAAAATGGGCATGACAACAGAAACTCAGTGACAAGATTTTTTAGGGTAACGTGAATTAAAACGGGTAATGTACTTAGAGCTGTGCCTGGCACCTAAGAAGTCCCATAAATGTTACTTATCATTGTTGTTATCATTCTTCAGCATTTACCAAATATCAAATGCTGGCAGAGATGAAAAGAAGAAAAAGATGTATTCCCCTTCTTCAAAAATCTTAGATCTTAGATTGCTATTTTTCTCTATTTTATCCATTATTATTAGGTCATACTACTGCTGTCACCAGTATCTTTCTATCAGAATTTCTGAGTTTCAAAGTTGCATTATTGAAGAAAATATGGAGTCTCCTTATGGATTTTTTTATTCCCTAGGAGAGATAGTTACCTCCTTCCTAAGCAAGTCAAGACCTAGCAATTCACTGCCTCCAAGGTGAAGCAGCCCCTACTTAGATAACCACAGTGGGATTCCAGGGAAATCCTTTGAGTATAGTAAAGGCCCTATGCTCCCCTCTTGGTAAATGGAATCATTGATCTGCTTTTAAAACTAACTTATCTAGGGTTTATCTATATCAGCTTTTGCATCAAGATCGGCAAGGATGCCCAGCTAAATCCATGGAGTCTGCACACACTCGCAGCTCTCCCACACGTTGCAATTTGAATGGTTTTCACAGAATTAATGTCATCTTTCCTGAAACCAAGAAAGAGCATCAGATCTTAGCATTTTTCTTCTCTTCAATTTCTGTTAAGATAGACATGAGGTATTCTTGGGAAACGTGGAAAGCAATGTGTATGAAACTTGGATAATATCCAACTGGAAAAAAAAAAAAAGTTAGATGCTTTCTACGTTGGTTTCTGCCTCACTTGCAGATTGTGCTGTTTGTTGAGAGGCAATTAGTCATTTAAAGGGTTCATTACGTATTACAGTTAAATCTGACCTTCTTTTCCCTTTGGCTGGCTGGTGAGGGACCTTTCTCAGTAGGTCCAGCTGGCTAATGTGGCCCATGTATGTACAAACCTATGTAGTACAGTCTGTTTCTTCCAACTCTACTGCCACTTTGAGATACCAATTTTACGTTTGGCAGGGAAGAGCCCTCATGTTATTCATTATTCAACTCTTTGTACAAGATTTCTAAATGGGCTGTCCATGCTCCATCCCACCTCCTACAACAAAACGGCACATTGTTATTTAAAGCAAAAGCTTTATAGATTAGTTGTTGAATGTGATATTCATCTCATGAATAACTAATAACATAAAATAAAGAACAATGAAAATGCAAATTATCTGCACATATACAGTGGCGGTTAGCAGTACGAATAGCCCTCCTGAGTTCGTGCAAGGTAGGCAAAAGCCAGTCAAATTCCTGATTGTACCGAGTCCTTTGAGTTGCTGAGACAATATCAGAATTCATCTCTTTTACGACTCATTATTGAGGCATGAAAAAATAGATTGAAATCTGGTAGAATTTCAATTCTTTCGTTAGCATTATTAATAAACAGGAATTGGCAGGAGCTAAACTGATTGGCACATACATCTGGAATAACAGAAATAAAGTTTCAGAATGGGAGGAAGGTTTGCTGCTAGAAAGATTTTGGGCAGAAAATAGCATGTTCATGGAGACAGCTTCAAATGTAACCAAACCTCAACCAAATCTAAGTAGCATTTTTCAGATGGAAGAGAGGGCCAGGTGGGTACCTGTCTCCATGAAAGCAACGCCTTGCTTTTATTTTAGGGCGGAATATGGAAAGTATGTTAGGGAAATGGATGTGGAGAGTAGGTTACCACAATTATGAAAAACCAGCTTAAGTAGAGGTGAGGTCTTATTATTCTAATTATAAGACTGATCCCACACACTGTTTTCTGGATTGGCTCTGAAGCAAATATCAATGGTAAAGAAGAAGGTGTTTGGCCTTTGAAAGATTTATAGTAATACAGTACATAGAGCCAAAATTTAATTTTATGTGTACATAGTGAATTAGCCCTACCACTTGGTAAAAGAACACACATCCAACACCTACCAAGAGCATTGAAAATCTCCTTCCTTTGCTCACCTGTTGCTTTTACCCATCACAAACTGCACTTTTGGGAAATGTATTCAGAACCAACTAATACAGAGTCTGCATTTCATTTCTTTGACAGTCAAACCAGAAGAGGACACACAGCCTCAGATGTTAGTGGTCGTTTACTCTGTATTAGTCTTGGATAAGCATCCATCACAATACTTTTGTGATGAAATCTGAGCAATGGGCATAGGAACAACATAGGACCTGCATTTTTATGAGATATTCAATTTTATTCAATTATTTTATTTCCTTGGTATAAGAGAAAAATGAAAACCAAAGGCTCTAGAGGATCATTTAAAAACAACATACCCCACTGATGGCTGACCCAGATAACTGATAGAAACTATTACAGCCCACACTCTGTGGTGAGCTGTAGAAACCCTGAGCTCTCTGGCTGCCCCCCACTAACTGCCAGGCTACACTGGCTTTCTGTGACCACTCCAAAGTGGTCAGCCTCAGGGACACCTCCACATCCTACCCACCCACAGATCACACTCTGATATTTCCTTATGAATCAACTCTTGAGAGATTCACTACATTCAAGAACTGGTTGCACTCATGAAACTTCTATCTTGACTTATCCATGGCTTATTTCAATAGTTCTTCTCAACAATTTGTACTCAGATACCCATAATGACTTAGGAGAGGTAAACTCTTAGTCCATGTTGAGTCAGCCCATAGCAAGCAAGACATTTCTAAACAGTCCCTCTTTTATTAAAAAAAAAGGGGGGGGGCAGGAGAAATTGACATTGTACTCCACAGTATGTCTGTGTTGCAATTTCTTTCTTTTTTTTTTATGTTTTAAGGACTTTTATTTTCTCCTTATAATGCAGGCTGCATACCTGTTCATACCTTGAGGTGATATTCAAATTATTTAACAGCTAATCAGAACATCTACTTTCCACAACATATGCAAGTTCCCACCCAGTTCATTATCATCTTTCAATGAAACCAACAATAACTCTTAACATATAGACTTTCCTAAATTTTCATTAAGAAATATTGAATAACTTTTACTAAATGTCAACAGGGTATGTGGCCTTGATAAGGGAAAAAGATCAGAAAAACCCCCCACAAAAATGAAAGACAAAAAACAAAACAAAACTAGCAGTAAAGAGTTCCTCTTAAGAGTTACATGCAAGCATGTCTTTCATGGTTTAAGTTTGAGCAGTGGTTTGCAAACCACTGTTCTTTAAATAGCCAACAAAAGGTTTTCGAGGCAACCATTTTTAATTGGTCTAATCCTCATTCATATTGTTTCAAAAAACCCTAACAATTGTGTTAAACTGCATGTCTACCTTCTTGTGTTCCAACTCTTTGGTTCACTTTGTTGTCTTTCCCATATGGTTCAAAAAAGCACTATGCATAATGCTTTTCTCTGGCATGCCCTTTGTTTTATTTATTTATTTATTTATTTATTTATTTATTTATGTATGTATTTATTTATTCCTTATTGCCCTCCCCACCCCTAGTACATGCCCTCATCCATCCCCGGCACCCCTACCCCCTTGCCCTGAATCCACTGGCTATGCCTACACACACATGCATACAAGTCCTTCAGTTGATCTCATACAGGCCCCTCACCCTCAACCTCCCCTGCCTTCCCACTGTTGTGCTGCAATTTCTTAAAACACTTAATCATCCCTGCTGCATGACTCCTGAATTTTAGAGAATAAGTGATGTTTAACTGTGGTCCCCAAAGCAGCACTATAATATCATCTGGAACTTGTTAGAAATTCAGGTTCTCAGACACCCACTTAATGAATTAGAATATTGGGGGGGGGGGGAAGGGTAGCTAGCTGAGTTTTGAACAATCTCTCTCAGTGATTCACATGCACAATAAAGTTTGAGAGTCATAAATCAAAATACTATGCTCTGTTAAGCCTGGGGTTTTGAGTATTCCTCTTCAGGGTGCTCTCAGGTATATCCTTTCCAAATTGGAACAGCATATGGTAGCTGATTATGGCAGAAATTCTCCAGCTTTTCTTTTAAGGTATGTTTACATGTGGGAATACTTACATGGTGTACCCAAAGTTCATTCAGTTGACCATTCCACAAATATTCCCTGAGCACTTTACTGTGCAGAGAAATGCAACAGTGGACAAAACCATCATGGAGGTTAAGTTCCAATGGATGAAATGGTCGATAAGCAGATACAGTATACTGTGAAGTGCTAATAAGTGCAATGAAGAAAACCAAAGCAGAGAATAGGGATTGAGAGTGCCTCATTGGGATTGTTTTTTTAGATAGGATGATCAGGAAGGCCTCTTTCTAGGCAGGGTTAGAGCCTTTATGAAGTAAGAGGATAGGGTGAGACAATCTGGGGGAAGATGTTTCTAGGCAGAATGTGGGTGATACCATTATCAGGTTCTCCAGCTTAGAATAGTTAAACCGAGGCACTTGAAATAGTTCTTGTCTTCTCCTTCTGGGCTATAGGTCAATGAGGATCACTCTCTCTTTCCTAAGCCAACTTCATGCTGAAAGTCCCTTTTATAGGAAAAGATGGCTTTAATCTTCTGGTAAATATTTACCTGGTGGATATCCTTGAGTGTGTCTCCCAGTCAAGGGGTTAGGCATTGAGTCCTAGCACTAACTATAATGCCACATCTTTCTCTCCCGTCTCCCCAAACAAAAACTTGGAATGCAATTTACAGTTTTTCTACTTCATACATGACCTTTGAGCTACCCTCATTGGTATATGTAATCAAGAAAATGTGTGCATTACTAATCGTAGAACATATTACGTTGACCTTACTTTGTAAGTATTCTAGGCACAGCATTGGTCAAGAAAAGGTGGGAAGTCCTGAGTTGAAAAGTAGCATGATGGGGTCAAGGTGGTAGATACCACTCCTATTATGGCAGTTACTATTCCCCTAGAGCTGTGGTCAGCAAACTGCGGCTCGTGAGCCACATGCGGCTCTTTGGCCCCTTGAGTGTGGCTCTTCCACAAAATACCACAGCCTTGGAGAGTCTATTTTGAAGAAGTAGTGTTAGAAGAAGTTTAAGTTTAAAAAATTTGGTTCTCAAAAAAACTTTCAATCGTTGTACTGTTGATATTTGGCTCTGTTGACTAATGAGTTTGCCAACCACTACCCTAGAGATCCACAGTCCTCCCTAAAGTGAGTCTTTTTTAAGTAAAAAGAGGGGACATGGGACACAGATGTACAAATCCTTTTGACCAAAGGAAAACCATGACATGTACATGGACTGTTGACAAGTGAAGATGGAAATCGTATAATGCATTTGTTGTAAGATATGAAGGAGTCGATGATTGAGGTCAGGAAAGAAAATTCATTGCTCTTTCCTCCATCTATGGCCCATTTTTAAAAATGAAAATGTTCAAGAGAAGTACTATTTAAGAGTAACTTGTTATCCTGAAGAATCACCAAAGAGTTTTCCTTTTCATCCTACTGAAAAAAAACACATGGGAATTCACCAGAGGGATTCACTGATCAGCAGTGGTGGTGAGACACCTAGGGTTTACCTGCCTTTGAAGGTGAACAGCAGGATGTCCATCATCCATGATACCTACTGTGGTACCAAAAGCTTAAATTCAACAACCGTAAGTGAAGGCTTGCAATTCCCACATGAAATTGTAATGATTTCCACAAAAAGAGGAAAGAGGGAGTGACAATTGTACTCTATTTCCACTTCAGACAGAACAAGCATTCTCACCAAGATCTGTGGCCAGATACTCAGTTTCTTCTCTTTCCCTTTTCTACTCATGTGCTTCCTTTCTCAGTGCTCTACTTTCCCTGCCTATTGTTTCTCTGATTTATCACTGGCTCCATTCTCCTCCCATCCTTTGATACATTATGAGGTTTGAAACCTCCAACAGTGCTTTCAAAGAAAGCATGTAACCTCCACGTTGGAATGTCTTTGGAGCTGTGTGAATAAATGTATAGAGAAGGAGTAGATGGTTCCCAGGTAATTCTTGCAGACAGAACTGCAATCCAATTCTGGACCTGCAGTCAAACCATCTACGGAGATAAGCATCACAAGCAAATTTGTATTTATGGGGGAAATTGTCCTTTGCCCTCAACCCAACTTTGTATTCAAAAAATTTCTAAGCTTTATTACATGTAGAATTGGTTTTTAATGCTTTGACGTGTGTGTAGGTGAGAATGGAGCTGATAAATGTAGTTACATTCTTGCATCCAGTGGTGACCCAATTTTCTACACAGTCATTTTGCATGTGGAAAAAAAAGAACAATGATGGGGAATAAAATAGTTTCTGTCATGCAAACGTTTAAAATAATCTGGCATGACTCAAAATTTGGGAGATATTTGAGGCCAAGAAAGATTCTATCAAAGAGACTTTAAACACTATCTCCAGTTTTTCTATATCTTGGTAATAAGAATGTAACATTTTCTCAATCTAACATGGTTTTCCTTGTTTATGGGGGTCTGAGAGCCAGGGATGCAAAACTGTTCTTTCTGGTTTATCTCCAGATGAAATTCAGTCCAGGGGTCAGGTGGAGGGCATCTGTAGTGTTGTGAAAAAGCAGCGGTGTAGAAATATCTCATTGCACCAGCAACTGGCTTTTTTCACAGATACAGAGGTAGAACATATCAATCCTTTCCCACCCCACCCTGCACCCTTGTGGGAGTTAAGGAATTCCCACTCCACTTTCCACACAGGCCCATTATAGTTCATGCTGGTGCCAAATTGGACACAAGGGGGCACCGAAGCGCTACAGATTTTGCCCTGGGACCTTTCTTCACTTGCAAATTCCCATCACAGGAGAAGGCCAGGAAACTCTGGCCTTCAGGAGCATTCTTCCCAAGCTTACTTGGCAGAGGCACTACCATGGTTTCAGTCATAAAACGCCGAAATCACAAAACGTTGCCCAGAGTTGGTGTTTGCTCAAGTGTCTGTCTTGGTGCCAGTTTGAAAGTACTCCACCATGGTGGTTGAAGCACTGTATTACACTTCTTCCTTTTTCTCCTTAAACATTGGTATGGTTTTTGGTGGTGGTTGTTTTTGTTTGTTTGTTTGGTGTTTTTTGTTGTTGTTTTTTTTGCGGGGGGGGGCGAGGGTGTTTTCGTTTTAGAGAAAGTGCTGTAAAAATCCATTTGAGGGGAAACACTTTTGATTTTAAAAAAAGATAGTTGCTTTTTAACAATACATTTCAAGCATTTCAACAATACATTTCAAGAATATATTCTTAACAAGGAAATTATTTTTCTTTGTAATTCATCTGTTTGCCAAAAGCAATGACTGTCATTTGTTGATTTATTACCTGTGCTTTGTCTTTCTTCTTTACCTGAAAAGTAATGAATTGGCAGGGTTCTTGCCACAATGTGAAGAACCATGGGACAATTCAAAGGGCAACAATAAAGTTAAATGTGAGTTTCTCTCATTTAATAGAAGAGGGGGAATTTGACTATTGATTTCAAATTTTCTCTGTCTGGGCAGGAGAGCTTGCATTTTATTAAATGCAGTCAATTTGTGGTAAAATATTCTTTTTTATTTTTCAAGATAGATTGCTGATTTACTGTAGAATGGTGGGAAAATAAGGCTGTACCTGCTGAGTGCTGAAGAGAAGTGTTTATTTGCTTTATTGATTTGGTCCATTATTGTGAGATGTTTTCTATGTGTTTTTCATTTGGCTACAAAATGTACTCACAAGCTGTCCTAGCTGCTGAACTGCTCTGAGGTCCTGGAGAATAGCTTCAAAAGGAGAGTTTGGACTTGGAAATGATGCTTTTGTTGGAGAAGACTTTCTGAAGGGGAGTTGTCCTTTAGATATAGACAGGTGTCACTGCCATCTGGTACTTTTCAGCCATCATGCTTGGTTATGTTCTCTTACAGGTTGAGAGTATGAGTGAACTAAAAGGTTGGCTTCCAAGCTAAGACCCTCAGTTTATTGTTAAGTAAGAGGGCTGGTCGACCATGGTGCTGACCTCAATGCAAAGGATATTAAGCTTTCAAATGGCTTATGTGTTTTCTATCAGAGTGTGAAAAAGCTTCCTCTCTTAAAAACAACGTGATGGTACCACTTCCGATAGAAATAGTATTTATTTATTAAAAAGGTAGTCTCTTTAAAGACCATTCAGTTATGATAAGCAAGAAGAATGTCTCATCCAGAGTGTTAAGTGGAAAAATGTAAGACTATCTGCAATATGTAAAATGTATGTATGTTTAAGAACTAGAAGATGTTGTGGAACAAATAATATAGGTTCTAATGTACAGTTGGAATAATAGGTAGATTGAATTTTTTTTTGATTCTGTTAATTTTATATATAACATTGTTTATAGGTAAAAAGGACATTGGATTTTTTTTGTAAAACAGTAACTCCTTTCGTGATTGGAAACAGTTACCTCACCGTTTTGTGGCTTTCCGAGTAAAAAATCTTTTGTATGTTGGATTTTTTCAAGTGATACCTGATTCCATTGGAAATGAATACATCCTCTGTCTTCACCAAGAAAGAATGAGAGTTTTAGATCTAGACTGGGAAAGTGAAACACAACTTTTGTTGAAATTTAAGTTATGTATACTATCCTTCCAATTTTGACAAAATACTAAAGATTCCACTGGTACTTTTGACTTCTTGGATAATGTAGCAAAGGAAATAAACTTGATAAATTCTAAATTATACTAAAAGTAGTATACTCAACTATGCTAAAATAATATAGTTTAAGCTATATTATAAAAGTCTATTAACTGAGTGGCCTATAGGCCATGAAATATAATTAAGAAAACTCTTATGCTTATACATCAGGATTAAAACACACACGAACACATACACACACATATGTTATCTAAAGATAAGAGATATACATAGTTTCTTTTTAGGAGAAAACAATTTTATTATACCATTAGTTCATATACATACGAGGTCAGCTAACTTCTCTTGAGCTTCTAGTCATACCTAGAAGGGTGGCTAAAGATAGCAGATCCAACCTACTTCATTCTCATGTGCGCCCAAAGGCACCAATGCTGGATTTTGGCAGAGAAAATAAATTTGAATGTAAGAGGATATAGGCATGTTGACTTTCAGACCATAGGAAGAAGTTAAAGAAGTAACTTTGTTTTGGATAGAGGTGGGTGGGAAGGAAGCTCTCTTTGGAGTAATGTTGGGGAGCTTAAATCATTTTCTAGGAGCTTATCCAAATTTAATTATTTTGTGCTCAGTGTTTCTAACTTGAAATAATTCCAGTTATCTAGGTTTCAATACAGGCATATGGGTCGCCATTTCCTGCAACTTATAACTGTCCTTGCTGGGAGGGGAGAGCCTTTCAAAGATGGGGCCCGTTTTGTGGTGGTTGTGGTTGTGGATGTTTTTATTGTGCACTTTTCCAGGCAATGCTGCTGAAAGCAGCTCAGGAAACTTGGCTTATCAGTGGCTAAAAAGCAACACTTCAAGGTGAGATTTTTGGTGGCATAGTAGGGGGTGATGAAAGAAATATATAAGAAAGTAATCTTGGAACAAAAGCTTCACCAATTCTTACATTGTTAAAAAAAAAAAAAAGAAAAGTAGAGATTTGATAATCCTGGAATCCCAGAGCAATACATTTCTACTTCCATCACTGTATTTCACCCAGAAGAGCAATTTGTCCATCTCCATTATGTTTCTTATTTATATTCACTTTTGGGTAGGTATTTCTTTACATTCAGCTGTCTCTTATTATATACTGAAGGCATAATATACTTTCTAGTCTTGCTACATTGTGGATGATTTGGGAAATCCCCATGTTTTAATATAACTGGTATGGACTCCCCCCACCCACACTTAATTTACATTTTCCTGATTAAACTTATCATGGGTACTATATCCAGGTCATGCTAGCTTCTGTTTGTGACCCCTTTCTCTTTCAAAATCATAAGAAATAGGTTAATACATGTTTGGGAGACATTTTTTTTTATTTACATGGATTTGTAAGCATTTCTTTCAAATTAACTCATATTCAGTTACCTAAGAAGTTATCACCCAGAGCATTTTTTAAAAAATAAAGTAGGTTAACTCAGCCTCACTGATATATTTTTGTTGTTGTTGTTTAAAAGTTTTTGTTTTGTTTTAATGAGAATCCTCATTGATGGGAGAATACTGAGTCCTTTTTCCTAAATATGCAGATGAAAAGGGGAAATGAATGATTGACTGAACTTTCCACTTCCATCCAGATGTGTTGGCATTCTGCCAACATAGCCTGACTCTCTCTGTGTGTGTGTGTGTGTGTGTGTGTGTGTGTGTGTGTGTGTGTGTGTCTACAGGCCTATGTTGCAACCCCCCAGTCCCAGGTAGAATTTAGTTAGATGAATTATGGGATAGTGGGTGGGGAGACATCATGTGTGGGTGGCTTTGTACAGTCACCAAGATATGCAGTTCTCTTTGGTGTCTTGGTATGGAATGTAGGGCTTTAAGGTGTACATGGCACCTGCTCACAAATTCCAAGGATCCAAAAAAAAAAAAGGAAAGAAAGAAAAGAAAAGAAAAAAACCATGGCTGCTTTTCAGGGACTCCACTTGTGATCTCACACAGCAAATCAAACATTTTCCCATGCTTCTTGGAGAATGGACTGGTTTATGTCAATTCAAGAAATGTTTCTTCCTATCTCTG
Organism: Lasiurus borealis; assembly: GCA_004026805.1. Classification (NCBI taxonomy): domain Eukaryota; kingdom Metazoa; phylum Chordata; class Mammalia; order Chiroptera; family Vespertilionidae; genus Lasiurus; species Lasiurus borealis. Next base: position 13,123 of record PVJN01028412.1, on the reverse strand, counting down.
TTGTGTAGTATTCCTGGAGACACTCCTTTCTGTCTGTAGCAACGACTACCTTCAGGTGGTGAGAAAAAGTGACCCCCTCCCATAGAGGTTAGGAAACCAAAGGTGATTTGAGGCTGTAGTATAAATATGTTATTAAAATTCATTTCTTATACGGTGAGCCATATCTAATTTCAGAAATTGATTTTATCAGCCAGGATCGGCAGTAACTTTCTGTCTGCAGTTTACGGCTGCACAGATACTTTCTCTTTTAAATACATTTTTTCTCTTAAGACAGGGAATATTATCTGATGTCTGTATGTGAGTGACATACTTCAAATCCCATCCGCTGGTGTACCTTTCAAATATCCCGGTGCCCTTCCTGTTTCCATTTTTTACTGTTCAGGCCCTCCACAGAACATTATTGTCCCAGCAGACCTTTTATCCAAGGACTGTTGATCACAGCCCAAGAGCTGTCATCCTATTTGCATTCTGTGGATGCATCATTATTCACAACATTTGATGTCCATAAAAACACATTAAAACTATTTCCTTGAGCAAAAATAATCAGCTCTCTGCTGTACATATCATTTGTATACTCAAATTGTAAAATGTAAATTGATATATAAGAAAATGGCCCATTAACTTTTTCATTAATGACAATAATGCATTTTGTACCCCAGCAGCAGGAGGATCTCGCCTTTACTTTAGCAACCTGAAGGCTAAATGGGGCCTTCCTGCTTTTCCTCTTTAATTTCATAAACGTGATGGGTGTCATCAAACAGAGATGCTCTCACATATTCTTATTCATCTTAAACTATAAAATGTGGAACTTATTATAAAATTGAAACCACCCTGATATACAGGGTAAATGCTTCTCTTTTCATGAAAAAGAAAAATGCTTATTTGCTATTTGGATATTACTAAGAAGACCAGTTTTCACCATGGATAACGTGTAATTTTCCTAAAAATGTTCATTTCCAGTTATATCCTTCCACATTACATTTAAAATACTGTCAAAATCATCATAAAATATTAAAGAAGAGCATCTTTTGTGGCCAGATAACTTTCATGAAAGGCAAACACACAATCAATTTGAAAATACTGAATATAATTTTTTGTTATGAGATGTGAACGCTTTTATTTGATTTCATTAGAATTTACTTTGATTACTTTTTGTTAGAATTTAGTGCATGCCTTTTAGATAAGTGAATTAATCATCTTTTTCAGGTGTTAATAGTAGTAATATTCATCCAGGGTCCAGAATTTAACTCTTATAGTGCCTGTATGACCCCTTGTCAAGCTGCAGCATTTGATTAAAGCACAGATTAAAATTTTGTCTATCACAGATTCATCATGCACTAACAGATAAACAGCATGTGATATTAACTGAAAAAAATAAAATCTGCCATCAATAAATTGCATAGAAAAATTACACAGTACATTTAAATTACCATTTGCTTAGCAACATGCCCTTGTAACCATTCCAGTGGGGCTATAAAATGATCGATTTACTTTAATTTTCTACTGAATCCTGGAAAAAAAAAATGGCTATCAGTAACCTATCCCTTCATCATAGCATGCTGATTCACTCTGTGTATTAAATTTACTGGCAAGGAGCAAGACGTTAACAAAAAGTAACAGATAATGTGAACATTTCATGCATAATCTGTAATATGAGATATGTATTAATAGGGAAATTATGATGCATTCAATTATTCTGAAATGCCTTCCAGAGATGTTTTGATTTGGCTGCACTCTGATAGTAGCGGCACAGCGGGGAGCATCTCAAGTGATGAATAACCTAATCTCCTAATCTCAAAATGGGCACTATTCACAGCTAGCCTGGGAGAGGCTGGTGGAGGAAACCGCACTTCACAGCCATGGCCACAAAGAAGAATGCGACAAAAACAGCCACCCATACGACTCCCACATAAGCAGCAGCCCCAGCCGGCCACCCGGCCACCAGGCCTCTTAAAAATAAAGAAATGAAATGCACATTTCTAATGAAGGCTGTTTCATCCTCTGTGAGCACACAGGGCTGGACTCTAATCTGAGAGGCATCTTCTCCCCTTCTCTGCAAAACTCACAAGACAAAAGGCTGTACAAACGATTGCACCTGCAGCAGTGCCGCAGGACTCCAGTGTCTGTGAGACATTGTGTACGCACAGGGACCTCCACCAGTTCGCCTCATTGCAGGCACACCTGGAATGATCTGCCCCACGTAGGCATTTTTCTTTCCCCTTTTCCTTAATTTCCGAAGAAAGCCTACCACAACAGGAAACTGCTCATTTTGTATCCTAAGCCCATGTTCTACAAAGCTGCCTGGGTGCAATTAAGCGTCTACGTTTACTTCTTCTTGCGGGGAACAATGGTCTGGCTCCTTGGAGAGGTCAAGCTGGATTTATTTCATTGTGCACAGAGTTGGAGCAATGGAACAGGCCGTCGAGACAGCAACGGGCCGTTCCTTTGGCATTTATGGGGCCCAATCAATGTAAGAGCAGGGCTGTCTTCCCCCCACCCCTGACCCCCTACCTCTGATTTACTTCCCTTTTTTCAGGGGATCATTGCTACAAAACTATGAGTTAACATGCTGCTCTGAGGAAAATATGCTATGCATGTATGCCTTCCCCACCCCCAAATTACTTGATTGCAGCGGGCTCACTTTTTGATTAATGCAATTTTGCATAAGGTAATATTACACGAGTGTATTACTTTTCAGTAATTATTCAATGGAGTTAATATGGCAGACTTCTTGAAGAAAAATTAGAACCGTGGTGTCTCATTTCTCTAAATCCCCAGCACTGTTCAGTAGGGTAACAATAATAATTATGTATAAATAAATAAATTTCTTTTATCAATGTTCACTTGGGCTGGAAAGAACGGGCAGCCGCATCCCCAATCAGAACACTGACGGTTGCACTTTTTAATTAGCAGTGTTCCGAGGAGCGGGCATGATTTCACGTGCAGTTTTGTTAGGCTGCAGTTGGGGAGAGCGACACCGTGATTTGTTATAACAAGGATCCTTGCAGTTTAATCATCCTGTGAAATTATGTGTGCTGTTTTGCTTTCGCTTTCCCCTGCACCTTTGGGTTTGAGCCACTCCAAAAAACGGAGGGCAGGCGAGGCTTGTGAACTCCCTTTCCTACAGCAGTTTTCTCTCCTCCAGGGCTGATTTCATGTGAGCATCATTTAAAACTCCAGGAAGATGTGGTTCTATTTAACTAGCCCTCGCTCACAGAAGTCCCATGCCTACTATTATATCTCCTCACCATGATACAGACTTTGCAGTGCATTTTCCTCACTAATCATGGTTTAGCAAACAAGCAAGGAGAGGGCCCCGTTTTATGAAACTTTCTGATGAGTGATGTTCAGTTTATTTCAGTCTTTAGTATACGAGAATGTACAATTGCTCTGAAGATAAATAAAAGATTCAGCCGGGTGCCACTGGAGAGCCGAGCAGCATGTCTTTGGCATTGCTTGAGACTTATCTGATTTGGATTTGTATACCTCATGGGGAATGGCAAAATATTGGAACAGACGGCTTGATATTTCCGAAGAATATAGTGGGCTTTATTAGCACCAGTTTCACTCCCTGACTGACGGCTTTTTCAAATTTTTTATCTTATTAATCCGTGCTACTGTATGTAAATGTTATTCCTCTCTGCATAAGGGAGGCAACCAGCGATTTGTAATAAATGCTTATGAGTGCCTGAGGCTGCACTTAAACTTTAAAACATCTATTATTAAGTTGCAAAAAAACACTGTAATGGCCAATAGTGACCTCATAGGAATTTTAAACTGTGGTCTGCTCTTCTGCATTAAAAACAACAAAAAAAATTGCCTCAAGTTAGAATTATGAGCAATGCTATTTTAACAGCTGCATTTTGATTATTAAAGTGTGTTTTACAACCAAATTACAATGCTTTTATGGACTCTAGGTATAAGATTTAAAAAGGTCATTAAACATAGTCGGGTTTTGTCACAGTAGGTGTCATTGTATACAATGGACATAGCACAATCTATTTTATGTCACCACATTTAGGATTTAAATAGCACGCAGGAGCCTTTTAGTTTGCTTAACCATGTAGATTACTATAGATCTCTCAAGGATGTTTGACAGTTTGCAGTCTGAGATGACTACTTTCATTATTATTTTATTAATTTGACAAGAAGCCCTACAGATTTTCTGTGTATCACTGATCCATTTGTCCCAGAAATAATTAAAAATGCCAGCCTGGAGCAACAGACAGCAGATACACTTCTGGCAAATCAATGTTCAAAAATGCATTGCTTGTACTATAGCCAACTCTCTAGTCCTGAAACATTTCCACATTTTCTCAATCCATCGTATATGGGCTCATTGACAATAGGTATTGACCCATGGTATATATACGTTTTCCAAATGCAGGACCTTTAAATGGATTTACCTGTTCTATCCTGGGCTGGATACTCTACGTAATGTTTACATCCTTTGCTCCACAAACACAGGAAGAAGTTGCTTTTCCCAGGGCTGCCTCTGCCACACACAGCCTGCAAGGCAGTCAATGTAAACTTGGGTTTGCCTCGCCTGTGCCTTGCCTGTGAGCCACTTATATGTAAATTTTTAATTTTCTTTTTACTAATTTGGCATGGAGTGATGCTGGTGAGCTAGAGTCCGTGCGTGCCATCTGTGGAAATGATTTCTGGGCGCGTGATCGTTGATGAGGACACGGGGATGGAGGTGTGATAAGGAGTATAGAATCCTCAAAATATTTGACAAAATGTCACAAAGGATTGTATTTGCATGTAGTACTGTGGGTAGGACATAATGATTAGTGTGCAGCGCTTCGCTGGCACTGCATACCCGAGCTCATGCAGATAACATGTCTGCTGTACAGCTTTGAATATTGTATATGTACTTTGAACATATCTATGACTAGCAAAGCTGTCATTCTGTTGAAAAATGTAGCTGCACGGATGACAATACTGGTTTAATTCTTTTTTTTTTTAAAGAGGACATCTTCTAAATAATTATTATCATGCTAATAACATTTGTATTCTTTTGTGTATAATTAAGATCTGCCTGTCTAAGCATGAAATAGGGTTGAAATCGTGAATAAGTATGCTATCCTTAACCTATTTAGTAAATCAGTTTTAATTTGGCTTTCTTTAGGTTAAATCATAACAATAGCATGCTGTGTACAAAAAAAAAATCCCATGATTCCTGGCTGTAAAGAATCTTGAGAATATTTAATACTCAGCAAAGCGTCCCACAAAATTAAAGAAGCCCCTCTTATGAATGTGAAGTGCTGAATGAAAAAATACTGAATCAACAATTAGAACTCATACATTTGAAAAAGTTAACATTAACTCTTTCCATCGCAGTGTGAGAAATAGCTAAACAATTTTATATTTTGACCTATGATTTTGGTACATGATTTTTTTTCCCTCTTATATAATAAAAAGATTAATTTAAGATTCCTATCCCACCTACTTCTGAGAAAATCTGAAGCAGCAAACAGGATAAAACACAGTGAAAAATAAGCCACTTAGGGGTAAAACATAACAGGTTATGTAATTTAATGATCACAAACTGTTTTGGAATACATCATGCCTTTTTGTTCTCATAAAATAGGAGTATCTGTTGTTGGTGTTTGGTTATTATTTTTTCCTTCTGTAATTTCATGGCTAATACCTATCCAAGCAATTATGCTAAAAGAAATTATCTCTGTCATTTTGCAAGGGTTATTCTTTATTTTCAAGGTACTTATGGCTTCTGTAACACAGCAGATTCACTCTTCCCCATCCCGACTATAACCATTTGCATGCTGTGATTTATAAGGTTATTGGAAAACACCACCATTTATCAATTATGAGCGAGCACAGACTGCTCAGGAGCAGTGCAAGCAGCGTCTCTGGCAAGTGCAACTTCTGAGGGGTGGGAGCAGGGAAAGAGGGAGAAGAGAGGAAAATGGCAATAGGAGGAAAGTGGGAGTGCGAAGAATGGTGGTCAGTGCTGCCTGCCGCTGCTTGTGGCTCTGCTGAGCACCATAGGCCCTACTTCCCACAGCCTTGCTGGATCTGTGCACACAGGCCCCGCCTTCCATTTCTCCATCCACATTTTTGCTCCTCTCACTGTTTTTCTATGAGTCTGTATTTGTGTTTCAGTCGTCAGCAAATATGTTTAAAGTGTCTGTGCTCTGTGTACGCTGTGCTTGAGGGCCTTGACTTGTGCAAAGTCCCATGAGGAATATGAAGGGAAGGATCACGGGACCTGCCAGGACCCACTGTCATGGGCCAAAAAGGATTGCACGAAAGTATCAATTAAAGGCAAATAGAAAAGACAACTATAAAATAAGTGCTAACTAAATCAACTCATATTTTTAAAATGGTCTATATCATGGTTTCTGACATGTCATAATTGCTTAATAAATGACAGTCAATAATAATAATATTTTGATGATGATCATGATAACATCGATGCCAACAAGGACTTGAGTAATTGTCACAGGGAAAGATTAGAATGGAGCAAGTGTTTTGAGCTCTCCCCAAACCCTGGGCCTTTGAATGAGTTTTGCACAGTGGGTGCTGCCTTGATGGGACCTCCCCTAATTCTTGCTGCTCGTTCCCTTCCCCCATCTCCCTCTCTCACAGCCCCCCCCCCCCCATACTCTTGTTCTTTCTCCATTGCTTTGGTTATATTTTAGTTACAGAATTGACTGGTTACTATTTTTTTTAATCCCCTCCCACCTTTATGTAAGCTCCAAGAGAGTAAGGATGTTTGCTTTGTTGATGAATCCCAAGCTCTCTGAGAGTGTCTGGCACACGGTGGGTTCCTAATAAATATTTCTGGCCTGGCAGGTGTGGCTCAGGGGTTGAACGTCGAACTATGAACAAGGAGGTCACGGTTTGATTCCAGGTCAAAGCACGCCCAGTGTGAGTCATGCAGAAGCCAGCTGACCAATGATTCTCTCTCATCATTGATGCTTCTATCTCTCCCTCTCTCTTCCTCCCTGAAATCAATAATAATTGTTTCTCGATTGTCAAGTGAATGACTATGACTGGTGGCTTGTCTAATGTGCCTGCCTCCATCTGTTTTCTAATCTCACCATTTCACTCCTATCTTGCATACCCTCATGAGAGCACACTTAGTGGCCACTATAGCCAGGCTCTCTATAGCGCATCCACTGTGCTAGGGAAGAAGACAGGAAGATTTCCGGGGTCTGATGTGTGACAGATGCAGTACGCTCTGGGAACAACTAGGAAATATTGTTATGGCCAAAGGATCATTTTGCACACTGAAGCCATTTTCCTCAGACAGGCTTTCCCTGAGATACTCACTTCCCTGACCAATTCCCTGACACTTATTTCTCTGACCAATTCCCTCAAATAAGCATGGTGGAAAGTGAATAGGGTTAGTCTTTTTGTATAGACAGATCTGGGTTTGATCCTCCAGGCCCCTTCATGCCAGGCTAATCCAAGGCACATCCTTAGCCTCCCTAACCTCCACTTCTTCTTCTTCTTGTTTAATAGTTTAATAGTTTAAAATAGTAGTTCATATGTTTCCCTTTTTTATTTTTCTATTCCACTTCTCTTATTTATGGAACTGAACTAATAAAGGTACCTGACTCCTGGATATTTGTGAGGAATGAAATGCAATGCAGAGTGAGCTAGCACTTAGTAGCCAATGAAATCATACCACTACTAATTCTTATTATTTTATGATGATTACTGTTATTGTTTATTTTGGCACCAATTCTTTTGCTGCATTAAATACTAACATATTGTACTCTGTGTTCCCCACAGTTCTCTGTTATCTACTCACTTCTCCTTCTAGTTATTTTTCCCTGTAGTTTTTCAGGTATTTACCTTATTAGAAGGATTTACTAGGGAAAAAGAAACAAGAAGCTAGTTGAAGAGAATATACTGAGATTCAAACTTATACTTACTTAAGAATTAATAAAGCTTTATTTTTTTCTCTAAGTCATGATTATTAATGAAAAAGGAGTAATGGGATTTGGGAAAAGGACATGGAGAAAGGAAAGAAAAGGAGAAAGTTGTTCTAAACTATCCACTAAATTGATTTTACTTTTTATTTCCACGCACCTGAATCACTAACTTAATTTTTTTTAATATAACCTGATTTTTCTCTTACTACCTATATTTTCTTGGAAGTATTTATTATTTGTCTAATAGTGAATTAAAATTAGAAGAGATTATATTTATATCTGTGCTTATATATAGAGAGATTGGAGCTCTCCAAACTGAAAGAATTTTTTAAAAGAAATTTAAACATATAAAAGTAATTAATTTTTAAAAGAGAAAGTAATATGGTAAATTTATACTAAACATATCATAAAACTGCAACAATTAAATTGGCCATGATGCTATTACAAGATAAAGTAGATATTTTAATGCAATAAAAGTATAGAAATTAAACAGTATAAATACTTTATATAGTTAAAAGTAACATTTCAATTTAATGGGGAAAAGATAACTCAAAAATTGCATTGGAAATTTAAGTGTTTTGTGGGGGAATGAATTAGAACTCTCTACTTCATAAAATATATGACCATACATTTATGATCTATGTATACCAGTCTGTATTCCCAATAGTCTATTGGAGTTCCTTCTCTTTACATTCTCTCTAGCACTTGTTTGTTGACTTATTGATGATAGCATTCTGGCAGGTGTGAAGTGATATATCATTGTGGTTTTAATTTGTATTTCTCTGATGATTAGTGATATTTAGCATTTTTCTTCTTCTTTCTCAAGATTGCTGAGGCTTTTCGGAGTGTTTCTTGGTTCCATGTAAATTTTTGGGATATTTTTTCTAGATTTCTGAAATACATAATTGGTATTTAATAGACATTTTGTTGAATCTGTAGATTACTTTGTATAGTATGGGCATGTTAATGATGTTTATTCTTCAAATCCAAGAACACGATCTATGCTTCCACTTATTTGTATCTTCCTCAATCTCTTTCTTCAATGTCCTATAGTTTTCTGAGTATAGTATTTAACTTCTGTGGTTGAATGTATTCCTACGCATATTATTTTTGTTGTTGCAATAGTAAATGCAACTGTTTTCTTACTTTCTCTTTCTGATAGTTCATTATTGGTGGATAGAAATGCCATTGATTACTGGATATTGATTTTGTATCCTGCTACATTGCCTAATTCATTTATTAAGTCTAGCAGATTTTTTTTTTGGTGGATTCTTTAGGGTTTTCTATATACAATATAATATCATCTGCGAATAATGACAGTTTTACTTCATCCTTTCCAATTTGGATGCCTTTTGGCTTTGTTTTTCACAATTTACAAAGGTTTGTTTTTATTATTATCCAATAAAACCAATTGTTAATATTTATATTCTCTTTTTAAAATTAATTACACTTATAGGGATGACATTGTTTAATAGAGTCATAATGGTTTCAAATGCATATTACTATGATCAATATATCTCATTGTGTACCCACTACCCATAGTCAAATTAGGTCTTGGTGAGGCCTGAAATTTTCTCGCTAACCAGTTCCCAGCTGATGTTGGACCATGCTTAGAGTTGCAAGGCTGTCATTATAAAATTTACAATCAGTAAAATTAGGAGTGAAAAGCAGATTGAAAATAACATGTATTATTATTTGTTCACCTATAACAGCTGTGAATTAATGAATATTTTCTACCACTGATTAATCAACTTGTAGGAATATAACTATTAGTAATAGAAAGGTAAACATTAAGATATATAACACTATCAACTAAAATCAACTAGGGCAGAACAGGAGAGGATGCCAAGGAGGCGAAAACATAATACATTTTTTTATTGTTTATAGTAAGAAACTATTTGATATTGCTCCCAAAATTAAAGGGTCAAATATATTTTATAAATATATAGCTATAAAGGTAATCATTAAAACAAATTATAAATTGTTCTTTAATAAGAGACTGTAAACATACAAAAGAAAACAAACCACATAATGAAAAACTTAAAAAAAAACACTAAGTACAAGGAAACATAATATAATAAAACAGAACTAACACCAATTATCTTTATTACAGAAATAATGTGTTATCTAAAATCAATTATTAAAATAATAATGATTTCAATTTGGATCACAGAGCAAACACATTCTGTATGTCAGGGGTTCTCAATCTCATCACTATTGACATTTTGAGCTGGAAATTCTTTGGGTGGGGGTGTGTGGGTTGGAGGCTATCCTGTGCATTTAACAACAACCCAGGATTATTCCCACTAGTTGCCAGTAGCAACCTGCCCCTCCAACCCCATTATGACAGCCAAAATAGTCCTCAAATATAGCCAGATATCCCCTGATTGAGAACCACTATTGTATAAAGACTATCATCATGATTTCTGATAAAATATTAGAAGCATTATTCTGATAATTCTGATAATTCATTAGAAGTATTCCTACTTATGGTAGAAAAAGGGAAAGGATGCATATATCAAAATAATTTAGAAAAATTAAAAGGATAGGCAAAGACCTGCCATGCAAATGTAAAGAAAAAAGGTAGATGTTAACAAAAAGGAATTCAGGCTAAATAGAATGAAGAAAAGTCTTTTGTAATGCTAAATGATTAAATCTATAATGGATATATAATTGTTATACTTTTCTATGCACCACTATCATAGCATCAATATATACCAAACATAGAACATGCTAAAAAAATTGAAATACATTAATAGCTCACCTCTTCTAGTTCATGATTAAGTAGAATTAAAAAAAAAATAGACATAGCCCTGGCTGGTGTGGCTCAGTTGGTTGAGTTTTGGCCCATTAATTGCAGGGTTACAGGTTAGATTCCTGATCAGGGCACATAACTGGGTTGCAGTGCAATCATGCTCAAATTGCATATAGGAGGCAAATGATCAATGTTTCTCTTACACCAGTTTTTCACTCTCTCTCCCTCACCCTTCCTCTCTTTCAATAAAAAACAGATAGAAGAAAAAAAATAATAATGTAGATGTATGTGTTATATATTGTTTTATTTTATAATTTAGAGAGTAAACATTATTTTGCAATAACACAAACCCTTACCCTCATCAATCCTAAGCAACCAAGGAAAGTCAATTATCTTTAGATGTATAAAAAGCAAAGAAACCTTTTATTTTCTGATCACAAAGCAATAAAACTAACATTGTAAATAAGATCAGAAAATAAAATTTCCTAACTCTTGGAAGAAAATATTTCAACTCTGGGGTCAAAGAAGAACTATAAAACTAAAAGGTAATTTTAGAATATGTAGAAAAGTTGATGACTACACTACAGTACCTATTACAGCTGATAGGACATAGCCAAAGCAGTATTCAGAGAAAATTCATAGCCTTAAATTCTTATGTAAATTAATAAAGACTACAAAAGATTAATTATCTAATGCAAGATGGGGCACTAAAACAAATGTAATAAAAAGTAGAAGTTAATAAGTTAGAAAAATAGATAAGGAACAGAAAATAATATAGGAAAATTTTCAAAATATTTTAAAGAAATGAACATAACACTGACCTTAAAGCAGCAACTACAAAGTTTGAATTTATACAAAGAGGAAATGATGGGTCAATGTTTCTAGACCTGGCTTTCTAGTAACTTCCTCAGATACCTAGATTGTACTTCTATAGATTCTGATACAATGGGTTGGTGCATGGTGGGAGTGGATCAGAATTGGTTTGTTGTTATTGGTTGTTTTTATGTTATGATTTGTTTAATTGTGATATGTAACCAGAATAATCACTGTCCTAAATCAATGTTTCTCTAGAATATCACTACAAAACTTCTAAATAAATATTAGCATTTGGAACCCAGCAGCATATTAAAAGAATAATAACATATGAACTGGGTGGTACAATATTAGGATATTTAATTCTATAATATTGAGAGAAGAAAAATTATATATCCATTATTACAGTCACTAAAATGACATATTGCAAAATTTAATGGTCATTCTAAATTAAAAATATCAATAAAAGAATATATTTTGAAATCATCATGCTTTCTCAGAATAAATTAGAAGCATGTCTACTTTTGTTAGAAATAAGGAAAAGAGCCCATTGTAAAGGTAAACTAGTCAATGCAAATAGATAGGGAAGAAATGAAAAGAATAAAATTGGAAATGAGAAAGTAAAGGTATTACTCTGCAAATGATATAATCACTTTGAAAGTGAAGAAAACCAACTATAATTACTGCAACAATGAAATCATTCAGGTTTCCGGACAATAAACTGATATATAAACATAAATTTTACATTCATAAGTAAGAAATTAGAAGTATAATGGAAGAAAATACCTTTTTAATAAGTATAATAAACAGTAAAATCAATAGTTATGTCCTTAAACAATAAATGTAAGACATGAAAATTAAAAAAATATATATATTTGAAGGCTATAAAAGATTGCAACAGCAATTGGAAATACATAGCATGTTCTTGGATAGAAAGTCTGAACATCATTAAGATGCTAATCCTTCCTGAGTTTACTTATAAATTTAACATGATCTCGATAAAAATACCAAGTCTGTTTTTTCCCAAAAACTAGACAAGTTGATTGTATAATTCATATGAAAATCAACAAGAATATCCAGGAAATTTTTGAAAAAGAAAACCAATGAGGCAGATTATATAGACATAGAAAAAATGTATATGGTATGCAATGTTTTTTATAGGAAAAAAGAATTTATATAATACATACACACACACATATATACATGTAGACATGTATATATGTGTGTGTTTGCCTTGCATGTACACACTATTTTCCTGTGGCAATATAAATAAAAAACAAAGAAGACTGATAACCTATTGGGATTATGGGCACCCTTATAATGTGGAATTGGAGATCCTTAATTGAATACATTTTTATAAATTTTGGTGTTTGAATCATGTAGTTATATTTATGTATTCTAAAATAAACAAATACAGTAAGTAAGCAAAATATGAAACAGTAGGAAAAGAGACAAAGGACAACAACCTGGAACAGAGAAATTTTGAATACCATTAATGAAAGGTATATAAATTAAGAAACAACAACAGGACACTTTACTGATGCTTACAATGTTAGCTACTTTATATGCATTGTTTAACTTAATCCTCAAACATAATGCTGTGAAATAGGCACAGATATGATTTGAAGAGATTTTGAGCTTTTTGTTC
>PVJN01028411.1:0-27254 GCA_004026805.1 Lasiurus borealis | reverse complement strand
ACCTTTGTCACATAATTTTAACATTATACTAGAGTTTATTAGTTATTATTAATTCTACTGGTTTTGTTAGAAATGAAGATTGATTTTTAGCAATAGGGTACAATGGAAAACAATGAATGGCTGAGGAACTAAAATAAATTCACTTATATTTAAAAAGTAGTCAAATTGCTGCATATTAAAATGTTCAAGTATTTTTGGAGTCTGTGAAACTCCTAGCAAAATTCTGGAGTTTCCTGAAACACAGAGATAAAATATGGTCACTAAATAAATAGCAGCAACAACAATTTCTGGAGAAAGAGAAGAATCTGCCAGAATTACCACATTGCATTATTTTAAATGTCTACTTATTAATGAAAAATAGGATATGCAAAGAAACTGAAAAGTTTAGCTCATACAACAGGAATAAAAGTTGTCAAAAGAAACTAACCCCAAGGAAGCCCATATATTGGACTTACTAGACAAAGATTTCAGTTACCTAAATGCCAAAAGGCTAAAGGAATCATGTCCACTGAAATCACCTAAAATGCCAAAGGGCTAGAGAAACTATGTCCAAAGTACTAAAGGAAAGTATGAAAACAATGTCTAAAATCTATGAAAACAGAGAGGATGTCAGCAAAGAGATAAGAATTATAAAAAAAGGAACCAAATGGAAATTCTGAAGTTGGAAAGTACAGTAATGGAAATGAAAACACACTAGACAAGTTCAGCAGGGAACTGGCAAAAGAAAGAATCCATGGATTCAAAGATTAGACTATTCAGCCAGAGTGGCTCAGTTGGTTGAGTGTGCACCGAAAGGTTGCCAGTTCAAGTCCTACATAGGGCACATACCTGGGCTACGGGTTCCATTCCCAGTGTGAATGACGGTAAGGATTTTTAAAAAATTAAAGAATAAAGCCCTAGCTGGTTTGGCTCAGTGAATAGAATGTAGGCCTGCGGACTGGAGGTTCCCAGTTTCAATTCCCAATCAGAATATGTGCCCAGTGTTGGGTATGTAGGAGGCAACCGATCCATGATTTTTTCTCATCATGAATGTTTCTATCTCTCTCTCTCTCCCTCTCCCTTTCTCTCTGAAACAAATAAAAATATTGTTTTTAATTATAAGAATAAAATAAATAATTAAGATTAGACAATGAGATTATTCAATCCTAGAGAAGAATAGATGATTTGGTCTGATTTAAAAGACGATGCACAAAGCAGCAATTAGAAAATGTTGCTGTACCTAAAATGTATAAAGTTATATTTGTGTGACAGTCATGTCACTGAGGAGGGAGAGAATAAAGTTATGGTGGAGCATAGCTTTTGTAATTTTTCAAATAATTTTTAAAATCGTTGTGAAATTACTGTCACGTAATCCAAACAGTTTGCTTTAAATTAAGATGTTAATTGTAACCCCCAGGCAATCACTATGAAATAACTCCAAAAAATATATTAAAAGAAACAGCAAGGGAATTAAAATTGTACACTAGAAAACATCTATTTTACAAACCTCATGAGGAGATATAATTATTATTTCTGTATTTTATAGATAAGAAAGCTGAAGCTAGGAGAGGTTAGACTGCTTAAATACATAATAGAATCCAGACTCAAATCTAAGTCTGTTACCAAAATCCCTTACCCAAAGGAAAATAAATGAAATTCTTGGGTAGAGCATAGAAATGGTTTAGCTTTATTATTTTAATAGCCATCTTTTTACAAGTACCATACTCTTTTGACTATCAGAACAAGAATTAAAGATCAAGATGGTTCAGTTTTCCCAGAGTGAAATTGCTAGTAAATGGTAGAACTATATTTGCATGCAAGAGTAGGTGGTTCAAGGCTTTCTACTGGACCATGTGCTTTAGGGTTGAAACCTAAATATTGAGGTGGTTTTAGCACTCTCACAACCAGGCAATACATGCTAGTAAATAACTCAGGAAAGTGTAGACCAAGCGTATCAAACTTGAGGCCTGTGGGCCACATGCCTCATTTACTTGGCCTTTGAATGTTAGCCTTTGGGTTGGACATGTTTGGTGTAGACTGTAGAGAACAGCGGTATTGTGTTCTCTTTTCCTGGCTTTGTAATTCACAAACAGAACTGTTTTTATTTTCTCTTTCTTAGAACCTGAAGTAACTCAGTCCTTTTAAAATAAAGCACTGAAGTATAAAATTAAGTATCATGTTTTAATTGTATTTTATATCAATTGATAAATCAAATTAAGCCATGTGTTAAGATATTTAAACTGATGCAAATGTAGTTCAGTACTTGCTTTGATCTCTTTGAATTTGTAAAAATCTACTTTCTCTTTGCACCCTGGGGTCTTCACAGGAAGATAAGCGTTGGGGCAGACAATCATTGTTTTCTCCACCAACAAGGGAGGACTGTAGAATTTCATGATTTAATTTTAAGATGGTTCATATTTATCATAATTTTAATACTTATATCCTTGATTTTTACCAAAGACTATTTCAGAATGCCCGTTGCTCTATAAAAAAAAAGAAAGAAAGAAAGAAAAGAAAAGTTTGCATTTCTAGGCTACATTAAGGAAACTCCAGAGGTTTTGGCACAACTCTGTGACTGCAGAACCCATGCTTTTTAGGATCTGAATAAAGAGGCCACTGTTTAAAGTTCTCTCTTAAGGGGAAATTGCATCAAATGCTTAGGAAGATGACACATTTTCTTTCTCCTAACTCCTAGTTCCTCATAATTTCCTCTTAGAAGTTCCAAAGAATGTATACTTTCCTGTTAAAACTTTAGCTAGTGGGACATCCTAGAATTCTAAGTTTCTGAATTGATCTCTAGGATATCCCAATTTTATTTTTTTTACTATTTTTGAGCATTTACTGTTGAGTTTGGGTTCTAACTCAACTTATTTTAGAGATTCAATTGATCAAATAAGTAAAGAGGACAGAGAGCATATATATAAGGGAGTGTGTGATTTATACGTAACGGAACATGGGTGCCTAAAGGCATTCACATGCAACTTTTATAAAAACACTGTTAGATCTTTAAAGCACATTGCTGCTCTAAGGCCTCATGGTTTCTCAATTTAGATATTACAGACTCTTTTCTCTAGTACTTTAATTAAATAATTTTTAAAAGTTTGACTATGTTTTGTTTTGTTTTCAGGGGTACGGGGGAGGGCTTACTCATCTATTTTATTTTTTTATTTTCTTTTCATTTAAATTCTTTATTGTTTAATGTATTACATAAATCTCTTCTGTCCCCTATTGACTACTGCCCAGTCGGCCCCACTCCCCAGCCCATGCTGCCCCCTCTCTCCCCATCTGTGTCTATTGGCTGTGCTCATATGCATGCATACAAGTCCTTTGGTTGATCTCTTACCCCTTTACCCCCTGCCTTCCCTTATAGGTTGGACAATCTATTCAATGCTATGATTCTGGTTCTATTTTTGTTCATCAGTTTATGTTGTTCATTATATTCCACAAATGAGTCAGATCATGTGATACTTATCTTTCTCCAACTGGCTTATTTCACTTAGTGTAATGCTCTCCAGTTCCAGCTATGCTTTTGCAAATGATAAGAATTCCTCCTTTTTTACAGCGGCATAGTATTCTATTTTGTAGATGTACCACAGGTTTTTTTTAATATATTTTATTGATTTTTTTTACAGGGAGGAAGGGAGAGGGATAGAGAGTTAGAAACATCCATGAGAGAGAGACATCGATCAGTTGCCTCCTGTACGCCCCCTACTGGGATGTGCCCACAACCAAGGTACATGCCCTTGACCAGAATCGAACCTGGGACCTTTCAGTCCACAGACGGATGCTCTATCCACTGAGCCAAACCAGTTTCGGCTAATTCACTCTTCTGCTAATGGGCATTAGGCTGTTTCCAAATCATAGCTATTGTAAATTGTGCTACTATGAACATACAGGTGCATATATTCTTTCTGGTCAGTGTGTCTGTCTTCTTGGGATATATTCCTAGAAGTGGTATTACAAAGTTTGCAAGAATAGCTTCTTTAGCTTCTATAAAACTTTACCAATGTTAATAACATCAATAGGCTTACTTTTCAGTCATGGGACTTATGTGTGAGCTTGTTCACTTTTTAAAAAAAAACAAAATGAATTCTGATTGCTATATTATTTGTTAAACAGAGCAAATATTTATTAAGTACTGCCGGTATGTCACAACCTACACTCAACACAGACGACACAACAGTAAACAGGCATGATCCCTTCCTTCATGAAATTTAGCAAACCAAAGGAAAGAAAATTGGCATCACCAGTGCAAGATTAATGCCATGATTAGGAGTTATACAGCAAAAAGACAAAAGAGTTGCCCGGAATAGTTAATGATTGAGTGAAGATTTTCAGAAGAAAAGTTAGCTAAACCAAAAAGGAGAGGTTATAGAGCAGTCAAGAAAGAGAAGGTTCAGAGTAATTTAAAAGAGGAAAAAACTATGTGAAAACTCAGAGGCAAAGGTGATATTGGAGGAACTAAAGGATGTACAGAAAGTGTAATGGGAAGGGAAAGGGAACAATGAGTGAAGATGCCGAAGAGGTAAGGCAAGTCCAGATCATTTTTTAAAAACTTGTATCTTAAATGGAATGGGTAACCAGTAAACATCGTTGAGCAGTCAAATAAAATATGCACTCTAGAAGCATCTTCAAGATTTAGTTGGTTTGGCTCAGTGGATAGAGCGTCAGCCTGTGGACTGAAGGGTCCCAGGATGGATTCCGGTCAAGGGCACATGCCCGGGATTCAGGCAGCTGATCAGTGATTCTCTCTCATCATTAATGTTTTTATCTCTGTCTCTCTTCCTCTCTGAAATCAATAAAAATACATATTTTAAAAAATATGTAGTAATTAGCTGATGTCAGAGGGAAAGGCAGAGGGGAAAGTAAACCTTTAGTTCCAAGTGTCTGGGTAGACTGTGAGTAGGGAGTGGACACATTGAGCTAGAAACACACACAAGAAGAGCAGTTGGAGAAGAGAATGGTTCAGCCTCAGGCAGTTCAGTATCTAGGTGAGAAAGTCAGGAGGGAAACAGTGTCTGGTCAAAATCTAAGTCAGTCTGAGTAATTACATTTTTTTTTTTTTTTTACCAAAGTAAAGCTGACCCAATTAAGATAAAATGAATTTTCTCAGTCCCTTCCGTGCCTTCCTTTCCTCTTGTACAGTTATGGGCCTGCTTTTGTAGCTCCCACTTCTCTCAGTTCAGTAATATATATTATTTGTTGTAGGTTTCCCTGCTAAGGTTAGGGAAAGAGAAGAGACAGATGCTGCCTGCTCTCAAGGAGCTAATCTTCTGTTGGTTAAATCACATGTATATAAATGGTTCCAATATGCAATTTAGAAACGTTCTCCTAGCTGCAGTATGGAAATGGGTCGACAGGAGATTGCTGTAGTAATCCAGATGAGACAGGCACTGAGTAATATGATGGAGTGGTTTATAAAAAGCATGTTCAAGCTTTCTTCTTTGATTCCCAGTGTTTCATTATATTTTGGGGGACTACTTCTTTTTTAATTACTGGCTTTTTAGCCAAAGTCCATATAAATATTATGCAATCTGCCTTTTAATCACAAACCAAGTTGAGATAGTACTATCCAGGATTGCTTTGAATTTCATTTCTAGGTACCACAACTGGTTCAAACAATTGCATTTAACTTGAGGCAGGAGGCTGGAGCCAGTCATAGGGTAATCATCCACTTCCTGTGCTTTGATCCAGCAGTTTCTTAATTTTCTTACCTCCTGCATTAACTCTGTGCACACTAGCAATAATCCATATCAGCCAGAAGACCTCCAGCTAGCTTGTTCTTACCCACCAGAAAAACTCACATTTTCAAGTTAATGAAAACTGCAACCCTGCAAATGTGGTCATTGAAATTTAGGGAATTCGAAGTGTTGAATAGGATGAAAGAAACATTTTAAAATTAATCTGTCTATTGAAGAGCTTCCAGTCACTTGGCCCACCTAATGAGGTTGCATTAAGCCTTCCTCGGGTTGCTGAAGGCAAGATAAGCCATTACTGGTACATGTTGACTAATGGTACATTTTCTCTTAACTAAAATGTGTTAGGTGTGCCGAGACCAGTTTGGCTCAGTGGAAAGGTCCCAGGTTCGATTCCGGTCGGGGGCATTGACCTTGCTTGTGGGCACATCTCCAGTGCAGGGCGTGCAGGAGGCGGCTGATCAATGTCTCTCTCTCATCGATGTTTCTGACTTTCTATCCCTCTCCCTTCCTCTCTGTAAAAAATCAATAAAATATATTAAAATAAAAATAAAAATAAATAAATAAAATGTGTTAGGTGTAGCTTGCCTGTGAGGTAACTCGTTGAGGGCATATTTGTTGCTATATTAAGCTCTAGCATAAATCATTGATTCTGTAAATATTTTTTAGTATCTGTTATCTGCCAGGCACTGTGCCTGGGTAAGACTCAATCCATAACTTGCAGTAACTATGTATATATTATACAGAGGGTTGTGGAATCACTATGGAGGAACTGGTTGAGTCAGTTTCATAAAGCGTTTGGAACATGGTAAGCTATTAGTAAATGGGAGTTGCCTGTCTTAGCCATCATTATTGCTATTTAAGTGGGAGAGCAGAGGAGGAAAGGCATTCCAGTAACTTAACTGGAAATGTGAACATGAATGTCATTGTCCAAAATGGCTTGATGTGATTGATTGTAGAGTACAATTCAGAGATGGTGCTGAGAGATGGTGCTAATGAGGTAGTTTGGGACTAGATTTTCAAGGGCCTTAGATATTAGGTACCAAATAAAGAATTTTGACTTTTCCAAATATACAGTGGGAGTTAACTTTTAAAAATTTTTGTGGCATCACTTTTTTCTTCCTACTCTGATATTCAGGTTTTCTTTTTACTTTCTTGTGGAAAATTTCCAACACACGCTGTAGTGAAAAGAGTTGTATAATGACCCCCATCCACTCATTACCCAGCTTTTAACAGTTACCAATATGTGGCAAATCCAGTAAAGATTTTAAGCAAGGCAAGAAGGGAGACTAGCATTGTGCCATTTCCATTACCTTACTTAATCTTCACAATATCCTGTGCTGAGGCAAGTGAATGTTTTGGGATTCTAACTCACATCCAACCCGTGCTGCATCATGCTGCCTCTGTAATTCTGAAGTAGAGCAGAATTTCCCACTGAAAACTCCTTGCTCAGGATAGTAGAATTCTCTGCCTCCAGCCAATTTCCTTCTACTGTCACCAGGATCTAGGTCTATGCAGACAACTTAATCAGTCCAGTAGTTCTCTAGACCAGTAGCAAATTGTTAGAAAATACAAATTATCAGGTAACACACCCACTAAATCAGAAACTCTGGAGGCAGGAGTCATGATGTCCTATATTGCCATTTGCTCTACTAGTATTTAATAAAATACTCAAGTGGTTTCCTGCAAACACAAGGTTATGACCACCTACCACAAGCATTTCTAAGGCAGAAGTATCAGAAGAAGTTATATGTAATATATATATATATATATATGATGTGTGTGTGTGTGTATTAGCAAATTCATGAAAAACATGTCCTAAGGCAAGAATTTTTATTCAGACTTAACACTGGGAATCTCTCTGGGGATATTACATAACTGCATGGAAAGGAATCTTAAGGGGGTTTGCACTACCTATATTTAAAGTGCTTGATGGTGCCACCTAGTGGTTTAAGCTCTATAGAATGTACATGCAGCTTTATTGCTCAGGGCTTCTGGGACAGAATTTGTATATTTATTTAAAAATCAGTTTTATAGTAAAAGTTTAATGGAATAGCCAAACACAAGATGTAGAAAGAATTTCTTTACTCTAAAACTTCCATTGAGGATTCTAGATATGCCACCAAGACACAAGTATATAAAAATTAAAATAGCTAAATTAGACTTAATCAAAATTAAAAAAAAAAAAGCATATTAGACACTATTAAGAAAGTGAAGATTAAACATCAGAGGGAATGTAGGGGAGAGTGGGGTAAGGAAAAAAAAAAGAAAGTGAAAAGATAGCTCACAAAATGGGAGAATATATTGGAAAATCAAATCCTATGTAATAAAAATATAGTATGTTAAGTGTCCAGTCGTCCATTCAATCAGTCAAAGTGTAATATGCTAATGATATGCTAAGGTTGCCCAACTGCTCGCTATGATGTGCACTCATCATCAGGGGGCATACTCTCTGACTAGTAGGTTAGCTTGCTACTGGGGTCCAGCTGTTCAGGACTGAGCAACATGGACGGGCACACCCTGGGACCCTCCCGTAGTCCCTCCCTGACTGGCCAACCTCCCATATCCCTCCCCAGCCCCAATCATGCCCGTTGGGGTCCCTCAGCCTGGCCTGCACCCTCTCAGGGAATGTCAGAAAACTAGTTTTGGCCCAACGGCAGAAGGACAGGTCACTATGACATGCGCTGACCATCGGGAGCAGACATTCAATGTAGGAGCTGCCCCCTGGTGGTCAGTGTGCTCCCACAGGGGGAGCACTGCTCAGCCAGAAGCCGGGCTCATGGCTGGCGAGCTTAGCAGTGGTGGCAGAGACAGGGAGCAGGCCTAAGCCATCAGTCAGACATCCCCTGAGGGCTCCTGGACTGTGAGAGGGCACAGGCCGGCAGAGGGCACCCCCCACCCACCCACCCAGTGCATGAATTTCATGCACTGGGCCTCTAGTATCTAATAAGATTCATGTGTCCAAATATATTAATAGTATTCAAATATATAAAGAACTCTTACAACTCATCAACAGAAGACCAAACAACCCAATTTAAAAATGAGTAAAGGACTTGAATAGATATTTTTCCAAAGTTGATATACCAGTGGCCAGTAAACACATACAAAGATCTTCAACAGTATTAGTTATTAGATAAATGCAGGTTAAAACCACAATGGATGGCATGAATAATTTTTAAAAAGTGTTGAGGATGTGGAGAAATTGGAACTTTTATACGTTGCTGGTGGGGATGTAAAGTATTACAGTCATGATGGAAAACAATTTGGCAATTGCTGAAATAGGCAGAATTTCCATAAAACTCGGCAATTTCACTACTAAGTATATACTCAGGAAAACTTGAAACAAGTGTTCAAACAAAAACTTGTACACAAATAATCATAGCAGTATTATCCATAATAACCAAAAAGTGGAAACAACCCAAATGTTCACCAACTAATGAATGAATAATTAAAATATGGGGCTCCATCTAATGGATTATTACTCAGCTATAAAAAGAGTTACACTGATGAACCTTTAGAACATTATGTTAGGTGACAGAGGCAGGCATAAAAGGCCACATAGTATATGAAATGGTCAGAATAGGCAAATGAGTAGAGAGAAGGAGTAGATTAGTGGTTGTCAGAGGCTAGGGGAAAGGACGAATGGTAGTGACCTCTTAATCGGTGTGGGATTTTTTTCTGAGGGGTGGGAGTTGGTGCAAATATCTTGAAATTAAATAGTAGTAATGGTTAGAAAATATTGTTAATGTCCTAAAAATTACTGAATTTAACTATTTAAAATAGTTTAAATGGTGACTTTTATAGTATGTGGTTTTTAACCTCAATTTTTCAGAAAACTTCCATTGATTGGCAAGATTTAATTATTGAATATTTTTCCAATAGTTATTGATATATATATATATATATATATATATATATATATATATTCTATTTGTTCTTTTTCTTTAACCTAAAATTACTTGATACATACTTTTTCATCTATATAATTTCATAGTTTTTATTTTAGTGGCTGTATATATTTTAGTCATTATATATATCATAGCTTAATCATTTATCACATATTTGGTAGTTTTCTCTCCTTTTTTTTAAAGAGTCCTTTTCAATGCTTAAACAAATATTCTCTTCATAGACATTACACCAATGTTTCTTTCCCAGAGCAGGAATTGAATCACTTTTCTTTTTCTTTATTTACTATTTTAATTGTCTTCTCTCTGGCTGCTCTCTCGTAAGAACATGCTAATTTATAGTACTGCCAATAATGGCTGAGGAAAAAAAGAGGAGATGAATGTTTTTGAGTGTCTACTCTGTTTTAAGCACTGTGCCTGGATCCTTTCACATCCATTATTACTTTTTTTAACATATGTTTTTATTCATTTCAGAGGAAGGGAGAGGGGAGAGAGAGAGATAGAAACATCAATGGTAAGAGAGGATCATTGATTGGCTGTCTCCTGCACACCCCACACTGGGGATCAAGCCTGAAACCCAGGCATGTGCCCTGACCAGGAATTGAACCGCGACCTCCTGGTTCATAGGTCGATGCTCAACCACTGAGCCATTTAGTCGGGCTCGTGTCCATAATTTCATTCAACTCCCATACCTCTTCCCACTAAAGTGGCAACAGAAGTTGACACAGCTAATGGCAGATGAGCTAAGGTCAGAACCCAAGCATTGTGTCTTCAAATTTTATCCTTCTCCCACAGCTTTACCAGTATTGGATTTTATCTTTTTAATTTCTACTTGTTAGAGATATTCAACATTTTCTCAACATTTACTCATACATAATAATCTGTATCTTTTATTCACTTACTATTAATAGATTTTAAACTGAACTTACCTTATAGATAGTAAGCATTATGTGTCAAAGGTTTATCATAATTTTTGTTTATTCCTGTTTTACAGGCTCTTGATGGAAATGTGTATGATCACTTGAAGGATTATTTAATAGCCTTCAGCCAGACTGAGCTAGAAGCATGTCAAGCTGTGCAGAACACATTCCAGTTTTTATTAGAAACCTCTAGCAAGGTAAGTACCCTTAAATAATATATGTGATGTTATCCATGTTAGAATCTAAAATATTTTTACATACAAACTGAATGAAGGTACCAGTGACATTTGAAGAATGCTTTAAGGACAAATTTCCTGGAAACAGTATTCCTTCTAATAAAGTTGGAGAGTATTTTGTTCTCTTGAATAGTTGACACAAAGGTCAAAAGGGGAAGTGATGATATGGTCTAGCTCAAGACATCAGTCCATTGCCATGTACATAGCTTTTGAGAAGAATAATTTTAAAAGATTTATCTTCCACTCAAATATTGAATGCACTCCATTCATTCATATGAGGAAACAAGGTCATGTGTTTCCTCATATGAATGAATTGAGTACATTCAATAATATAGGGGCGCTAAGGGGGAAAAGCATCTTGCAATCAATAATGAATACTATAATATCCAGTTTTGTTTTGTTTTCAGAATTAATCTTATATCTATGTGCTGTCATTCTTTTTTATTTTACTTATTTTTAGAGAGAAAAGGAGGGGAGAGGGAGAGAGAGAGAAACATTGATGTGAGAGAAAAGCATTGAACCCTAGCCTCTGTGGCTCAATTGGTTGGAGCCTCATCCCTTATACCGAAAGGTAGAGGGGTTCCATTCTGGGTCAGGGCATATACCCAGGTTGTGGGTTTGATCCCTGGTTGGGGCAGGGCAGCCAATTGATGTTCTCTCTGTCTCTCTTCCTCTCTCTCTCTCTCTCTCTCTTCTCTCTTCTCTCTTCTCTCTTTTCTATCTATCTCTATCTCTCTCTCTGTCTTCCTCCTCCCCCACTCCTCCCCACCCCCACAGCTGGCCTCCCTCTTTCCCCTCTCTAAAACGAGTTAAAAAAAATAAAATTTACAGAGAGAGAAATATCTATCGGTCACCTTCCACACGCAACCCAGCTGAGGATTGAGCCTGGGTATATTCTCTGACCGGAAATTGAACCTGGGAATACAGGACAACACTTCAACCAACTGAGCCACACCGGTCATTCTTTGATAATCTTTCCATTCAAAAGTATTGAGATCCCTCAACTTTGCTGGCATGTCACCTTGTGTACAGAGAAAATAAATGAAGTTGCTTTTCTTTAGGATCTGACAGATTAAAATTTCCTGCAGAAGAGAAACTGTCCTTTGGAAGATAAATTGTTCCTGTAACTAGTAAATGTTTCCTTCTGATAAATTAAGTGCATAGTAAATGTTTTCTAATTGAATGCATGCCTTTGTCAAAAGATACTCACTTTATAACTGCTATTTTAAGAGACAGATCAGCCATAGCTGGGTTGCTCCGTTGGTTAGAGCATTACTGATCCTCCAGTGTTGTGATTTTGGTCTTTGGTAGGACATATACAGGAATCAACCCATACATGGAACCAATAAGTGGAACAACAGACTGATATTTCTCTCTCTTCTACTTTCTAAAGTCAACAAATTTTAATAAAAATAAGTAAAAGCCAGTTCAATTCTCTTTTTTAGAAAGGAGAGTTGGAATTGGCTAATACCATAAGAAATTGTTTGGAAAGCAGTTGGTGTCCATCTCATGAGCTAATGTCCAAAGATGGGCCCAGATTCTTCTTCTTGAATACCTCCTTTTGTATTTATCTTGTTTTCCATGTACTATTGCTTTAATTCTGTTTTAAGAAAAACATTTAAAATGTTAAGTTGATATGGAACTGTAAAGGTACAGTCTCTTGCTTTGAAATCCTGTCATATTTCTATTTTCCTATATTTTCCCTCCCCAGGACCCAATAAAAGATATAAAAGGACTGATATATAGAAGGTAGAATGGATGTATAGGTAGATAGTTATGTGAAAACAAATGTGGAAAATGTTAATTGAAAAGTCTAGGTAGTGGGTACATGGATGTTTTAGTACATTTATTTTAATGTGTGTATATTTGAAATTTTGCACAAGAAAATATTAGTAAAAAAATCTATTAAAACATCTTGGCTTTGTTCCTTTTTGTGGAGTGGTTAATTTTGACTAGTGATCAAATTGTTTATATTTATTGGTACACTCAGGTTTTCTGTGTTTTTTTTTTGTACATTTTGGTAACTTACACTTTCCTAGATAATTATCCTTTTTGTTTATCAAATTTGATGGCATAAATTTGTATATAAACTTGTTTGCTTCTATAATTGTCTCCCTTTTTGTGTTTAATATTGTTTGCATTCTCTCTTATTTTGATCAGGCTTAACAGTCTTTTTAACTTTTTTCAAGGGTTAGCTTTTGTTCTGCTTCTCACTGTTGTTTTCTGTGTCCTTAATGTCTGCCTCTATATTCATTATTTCTTTCTACTTTATAGAGTTTATGATCTTATCCTTTTTAAGGCTTATTTTTATATTAGGGTCCTATATTTTCAACCTTGTTTTTAAATAAATCCATATAAGACTAAAAATTTTCTTTTTCTAGTTTAATAACATTCTATAATATATAGGGCTCTTTGGTTTTTCTTTTTTTTATGTTTGATTTTTCAATTACAGTTTACATTCAATTTTGTATTAGTTTGAGGTGTATAACATAGTGGTTAGACAATCATACACTTTACAAAATATGTCTGCAATATTTTCAGTACCCAGCTGGCATCATACTTAGTTATTATAATATTATTAACTATATTCCTTGTATTGTGCTTTATATCCCATGACTTTACTACTTTGTACTTTTTTATTTTCTTACCAGCCCCCGCAAACCTATTGTGTGTTCTCTACCCCCACTCCCATTTACCTAGGAATTACTTAGAAGTGAATTTTTCCAGTTTCCATTCAGTGAGCATGTAGTGGGGTAACATTTATTTCTAATTTTATTAGAAATTGTATCTTTTTTATTTTATTACATTTATTCTAAATTTGTCTGAGAGATTGTCCTCTGACTACATTCATTAAAATCTCTTTTTTCAAGAATAAGTTAGGTTAGATATACTACCTGAGTTTATAAAATAGGTAAATGTATAGTCTTAAAAAACAGCTAATAGTTTACATAGCACTTAACAGTTTTGTAGTTTTTAACACATCCTCCGAAATTGGCATTATCGTGCTTATTTCATAAAGAGGAAAATAGACTCAGGAAGTTTATATGGATTGCCTGAGGTCACACATTAACACACAGTATTTTTCCATGCTCTACTACTATCCTATTTGCTGTCTTTAGTTTATATTATTTTCATAGAAAATTAATTAAAAATGTATAACCTGATTTGGACATAAAGAGATCAACTTTTATTTTCTTCTGCATTTGTTCATATGAGTATCTTGCTCCCCAGGGATAAGAAATAAATGAGATGCTCTTATATTTAGATTGAAAATGCTAGTAATAAAAATTTAATAAGAATGATGTAGCTAGGAGATATGCCCTTTTGTTCCAAGTGTCAGAAGAGCTCACACTTATTTTCTGTTACAAAGAGCTGTTATGCTGCTCTTGTTGTACTGCTGAAAGCCACCAGTTCCGTTATTTGATAATCCAAAAAGAATTTTGAAACCCTTTAGGTTTTAATTCTACATCATTATTCCTTTGTTGTTTGAGGAGGAAATCCATTTTTCCCCACACACCTAAATTGTAACTGTATATATTCTGAAAGATATTTTGGGGTTATTCACAGTGACACACTATGCATGTTGTGGCACTCTATATCTTTCATCTCCCTAGGAGCTTGTGTTTAATTTTAATTATTTATGAAGCTTGCTTTTCTCCTTAATATTTTATGAAATGCTTTGTATATGTAATTGAAGCAGATGTCATAGATATTTTCTCTAGAACAGTAACCTCTAAAGACAGTTCTGCTGGCCTTTCTTGTTTGTTGATGTGTGCTCGCTTTCTGTCTGCTTACGGAAACTAATTAATAATGTAGCTCTTTTAACAATTCAGAAAATAACAATGTTATTCTATATTTCTTTTGAAATTAAATTGTCTAATATTGCCATTCTTAATATCTTGAAGACTCGACAAAAAAGTAAACCTTATAAAACAAAGGGGGGAAACTACATGATCATTTAAAAAGACACAGGAATGCCCTAGTCAGTTTTCTAAGTGGTTAGAGCATCAGCCCTCTGAATGAAGGGGCAGGGCTCGGGTTCAATTTCTGTCAAAGGCACATATCTTGGTTGCAGGCTGGATCCCCAGCCTTGGTTGGGGCGTGTGTGAGAGGCACAATCGATGTGTCTCTCTCACATCAATGTTTCTCTCCCTGTCTCTCTTCTCCCTTCCACTCTCCATAAAAACTCAACAGAAAAAATATCCTGAGGTGAGGATTATCAATAACCAAAAACAGAAAGGAAATTTTTACAAAATTCAACACTCTTTTATGATAAAAACAAAAAAACACACACACAGTAAATTAGGAGTAAAAGGGAACTTCCTTAACATGGTAAAGGGCATTTAGGAAGAACCTACAGCCAATATCATACTCACTGGTGAAAGATGAAAAGCTTTCCTGCTAATATCACGAACAAGACAAGGGATGCCCACTTTTACTATTGCTGTTCACCATCATATTGCGGGTATTAAGGACTTAGGCAAGAAAAAGAAATAGAAGGCATCCGGATTGAAAAGGAAGAAGTCTACTGCCATACCATCCTGTACATGCCCAATCTGATCTGAAAAGGAAGAAGTAAAATTATCTGTTTAAAGGTGAAATGAATTATATAGAAAATTCTATAGAACCCACACAAAAAAGTATTAGAACTGATAAACGAATTCAGCAAAAGTTGCAGGTATAAGATCAAAACACAAAAATCAGTTGTGTTTCTATACTTCATTAATGAATGAACCAAAAGAAAATTAAAAAAACAATTTTAGCTATAATATCTGGAAAATAAAATACCTAGAAATAAATTTAGCCAAAAGCATGAAAGACTTGTACATTGCAAGCTACCAAATATTGTTGAAATTAATTAAAGAAGACCTAAATAAATAGAAACAATAAATGTTTATGGATTAGATTTTATATTGCTAATATTGCAATATTCCGCAAGGTGAGCAACCGATTCAATAATACAATCTCTATCAAAATTCCAATGGCCTTTTTTAGAAACAGTATTTCAAAACTCATTGCAAAGTTACGAATCAGGATAGTGTGGTACTGGCATAAGGATAGACATATAGGCCAATGGAATAGAATTGAGATTCCAGAAATAAACCACAACATGTATGGCAGTTGATTTTTGA
Source organism: Lasiurus borealis (assembly GCA_004026805.1). NCBI lineage: Eukaryota > Metazoa > Chordata > Mammalia > Chiroptera > Vespertilionidae > Lasiurus > Lasiurus borealis. The sequence goes on along the minus strand of PVJN01028411.1, from coordinate 11,386 downwards.
CAAGGTTTCCAAGGCCATTTGATGAAGAAAGAATAGCCTCTTCAACAAAGGTGCTGGGACAACAAAACAACCACATGCAAAAGAATTAAATCGAAAACCCACCTCCAGATACAGAAATGAACTCAAAGTAGATTTGTGACCTAAAACTATAAAACTACTGAATAAAACATAGAGGTAAATCTGTAGAACCTTGGATTTGGCATTGTGTTCTTAAATTTGACATCAAACCACGAACAAAAGAAAAAAATAATTGGACTTCATCAAATTAATAGCTTTTGTGCATTCAAGAAAGACAAACGAACCAACCTAAAAAATGGACAAAGGACTTGAATAGATATTTCTCCAAAGAATATATACAAATGGACAATAAGCAGATATTTGACATTATTAGTTTTTAAAGAAATGCAATTCAAAACCGCAATGAAATACCACTTCCCACCTATTAGGATGGCTTTAATAATTAAAACAAAAACACCAAATACACTCAGAAAATGAAAATTACTGCCAATGGTGTGGAGAAATTAGAACCCTCTACATTGTAGTAAAAGTAAAATGGTGCAATTCCTCAAAAGAATGAAACAGTTATTATGTGATTTGGAACTCCCACTTGAAAAATATTAAAAACAAGTATTCAAACAAGAATTTGTACATTTCATGCTTTTGGTTAAATCTCATTAATTTCACATCTGCATTATTCATACCAGTCAATAGTGGAAACAGCCCAAATGCTCATCAACTGATGATTAGATAAATAAAATATTGGAATATTATTGTGCATAAAAAGGAGTGAACTACTGATACATCATATAGCATGCATCCCACAGAATAAAAAATATAAATAGCTATTATCCTCTATAACAAAAGGCTAATATGCAAATCAACCAAATAGCAGAACAATCAGTCACTACGACATGCACTGGGGCAGACATCAGTGCAGGAGCTGCCCCCTAGTGATCAGTGCATTCCTGCAGAGTGGTGGGGGCAGGACTCAGCCAGAAGCCGGCTCATGGCTGGCAGGTGCAGCAGTGGTGGTGGGAGCCTCTTCTGCCTCTGTGGCAGCACTAAGGATGTCTGACTGATGGACATCCCCTGAGGGCTCCCAGGCTTCAAGAGGGCACAGGCCTGGCTGAGGGACACCCCAAGTGCGTGAATTTTGTGCACCAGGCCTCCAGTCATATAATAAATCGCTGTTATGGGCTGAATTGTGTCCCCTTAAAATTCATATGTTGCAGTCCTAATGCCTGTTACCTCAGAATGTGACTGTATTTGGAGCTATGGCCTTTAAGAAGTTGTTAAGGCAAAATGAGGTCATGTGAGTGGGCTTTAATCCAACATGACTGGAGGTGATGTCCTTATAAGAGTAGATTAGGACATAAACAGGCAGAAAACCATGGCCATTTACAACAAGCAGAGAGGCCCTCAGCAGGAACCAACCCAGAAAACACCTTGATCTTGGACTTATAGCCTCCAAACTGTGAGGAAATATATTTCTATTGTTTAAGCCACCAGTGATAATTCATTATGGCAGCCCTAGCAGACTAATACAGATGCTTACCCTCATCATTAATCAAAGAAATGGAAATTAAAACCACAAGATTCTATTTTATACCAATGAGATTGACAAAAGTAAAGATAGGCAGGAATTAGTATTATTGTCTAGTCTCAATATCTGGGCTGGTTTCTAAACTAGTACTTTCCAAATTTAGATTCTTGGGAAAAATAGGACAGTTAAGGAACAACTGTTACCTAAAATGGAAAAAGAAAAAAAGTGTAATTATCATTTCTTTTTTACCATGTAGTGTTGAATTTCTTATTTTTTGAAAACCCAGCAGAATAAATCTTAAATTTTAAAATGTAATTACTGATCATTTTAACCTTATTAAAGACTTAAAGGTATTTTATTTTCTCTATAGGTGGTACGGGACTACAATTTTCAGCTGTTTCTACAAGAGAATGCTGTTTTTCACAAACCCCAGCCCTTCCAGTTCCAGCCTTGTGACAGCGATACTGTAAGGAAATTCCAGATTTTCATATCATTTATTTTTAAGCTATGTTCATGCTCAAATAACTGTTATCCTTGGAAAAGACAGACAAAAATTCAATATGTCTCATTAATTTTATATCAAACTGTGAGGATGCAGAGAAACTGTGACATTTCTTTTTTGTCAAATGTGACTAACACACCTAGTACTATGCTAATAACTTTCTACTAAATTGGATTAATTTATAAGACAAGTTATTGCTGAAAATTGAACTTAGGGAAAAATAAAAAATACTCAATAAAGGACAAGGTTTTTTGGTGGTTTTTTTTTCCAATTGAAATATAAATTATACTTTCCATGAAATTCTTCACATATATATCCTTTCATAGATTCCAGTAGTCAAATTTTAACCAGAATAGAATTAATAAATAGAATAATGAACATGTACATGCAAATATTTTATTGGTTTTGCACAAAATTAGAGGCCCTTTATAATGTCTTTCAGAATTCTTAAGATATTAACACAGATGCTAAATTGGCAATTTTTAAAAAGCTGACTATCATCCTTTTTTATTCTTGAGTTTAATCTATGAAAAATTCCACTTTTTAATTTTTAAAAAACCACTGAATAACTAATTTGATAACCAAAAATAAATATTTAACTTCTACAAGGTGAAAAAGCACATATCTACCAAATATATATGTGTCATCATCTCTAGCACATGATCTCAATGTCAATAGGCCACAACACAAGTCAGATTACATCAGTTGGTAAACCTAGAGTCAAACCAGGGAAGTTATATCAGAGTTGTATGGTATCCATTTAATAGAAACCTTTGCTAGACGTATCTTCATTACTTTTCCTTCTTTTTTTTTTTTCAAATAAATTTTTATTGATTTCAGAGAGAAAGGAAGAGGGAGAGAGAGATAGAAATATCAATGATGAGAATCATTGATCCGTTGCCTCCTGCATGCCCCCTACTGAGGATCGATCCCACAACCCGGGCATGTGTCCTTGATCAGACTTGAATCCGGGATCCTTCAGTCCACAGGCCGATGCTCTATCCACTGAGCCAAATTGGCTATAGAGTTTTATTACTTTCCTTACTAAAATTTAAATAGCCCTGTTAATGGCTGTATAAAAGAAATGTAGTGAAAAAAGCATTTTCCTTGTATTTATAGTAGTAGGTCTTGTTTTGGGAAGGGGAGTGTTGTTTTTATTGGTTGTATAGAGAGAAGAGAGAAGAGAGAGAGAGAGAAACATCAGTGAGAGAGAATGGTCACTTGGTGCCTCCTGCATCTCCCCCACTGGGACCAAGCCCAAAATGAAACCCAGAATCTAACCGGAGACCTCTTGGTGCATGGGATGATGCTCAACCAACTGAGCCACACTGGATGGCTGTTTTGTTTTGTTTTTTTAGTCAATCAGCTTTTGCTTAATGATTCAGTAACATTGTTCTGTAATTTTACTTCTTTGAAGCCTGGGAGGAATGAAGCAGAGCACTGGAAGATACAGAGTATGGACAAGTTTGCCAAGCTTGACTTAAACTTGAGACTAATTTGAGATTATTTTATCTTTGCTCGTTTTCCTCAGAAAATCACAATAACAATGACAATCATCTCACTTGTCCTAACTGCAACACTAAATTCTTTTTGTTTCTAGACACTTAGCTGTGTCCTCATTTGTCCTACAATTCTAACTGCTGTTTTCTGTCCTTGTGCAGTCTTTGCTGGGCAGAGGTTATAAGCCTCCCAACTGGTGGATATTGAGCTCTCCCCTGTCAGTGAGTGCTCTGGGAATGACCATAGCCAAGGTTTATGGTAGTGTAGGTCATGGATAGGAGCAACAGGATATGTGGGTTTGCATGTTAATGAAGGGTGGGGCCTGCTATTGGGATGAACGTTATATATATAAAGAGCTCTGAATGCATAAGATGAGCTTTCCATTTTCCCTTAGGGATTTCATTTCCTGTTTATAGTGAGCAAACTGAGGTTCTCATTTTCATCTGATTTGAAGCACCTTATTCCTCAACAGGATTCCTGAAAAGAACCTTAGAGCTAATCTTGCCTTGATTAAAAGGGAAACAGAAAAGGAAAAGAGACTTGTCCACAGTCAGACAGTGAATTACTGGCACATTACTGTCTTGATTGCAATTTTTATGTTTCTTCTGCATGCTACTGTTTTCTGAGAAGAAATGTTGAGCCCTTGGGGAACAAGTATTTTTTTCATAATGGAAAAAGACAAATGCCCATACTTTTATAAAAGTCATCCCAGATTGTCAGCCATTGAAAAACTCTTTAGAATAATCATTTTTTAATGTTTTTAACTGTAAAATATTCTTGTGTGTACTTTTCGTTTTGTTGTAAATTAAGTACTCTTACTGCCCACAAATAATACAATCCCAAATAATTCCTTTTACTCAGTTTGGACTAGTACTGTTCTTTCATGTGGAGCCGTTGTTTACTGGCTTTCTGGTTTCCTCCTGGAGTTGGTAGCATTAAGCCTCTTGACGTGCAAGCACTATCTTCCCACTCTAAAATGTTGCTTCTTTTTGTATTAAAATTTTCTTGGGGTAATTCATAGTTAAGAAAAAAATTTTTCTTAATTATTGTAATAAAGATTTTTTTCATGAGTTCTTAACAGTTTAGAGAAAGTTAAAATAGTTTAGTGGTTCAGGATGCTGAGTCTGGAACCAGATTTGTATAATCAAAGTTGTAACATTTAATATCTGGAAGACACTGGAAATTTTACTTAATCTCCCTGAGCTTTGGCTTATGACCCATCTCATTAGGTTGTACAGGTTGACCCAGCCAGTGTTATTCAGTGGTTGAACATCAACCTATGAGCCAGAAGGTCATGGCTCAATTCTCGGTCAAGGCACATATCCAGGTTGATCCCCAATAGATGGCATGCAGGAAGCAGCCAGTCAGTGATTCTCTCTCATCAATAATGTTTCCATCTCTCTCTCCCTTCCTCTCTAAAATCAGTAAAAATATATTTAAAAAAATAAAAATAAGTAAAAGGACAGGGTGGGGCATACTCACAATTGTAAACCTACTTTGTCCCACCCTTATATGAAACGCTTTCCACAGTGCCTTGAATAGTAGGAGTTAACTATTACTATTGTCTATTTAGATTTTGCAGTTTGTTCTTTGTGAAACCTAATCACAGCATTTTAAGACTAGAAGAAATCCTTAGTGATCATTTGATTTAGTACCATTACTTTCATATGACACTAAAGTCCAGAGGAAGGGTAAAAGCTAGTTTGAGGTTTGGTGGTAAGTTGGTAATGAACCTGAAACTAAATTAAACCCAGTATCTTCCGGGGAAAGAGAGTCTATGATGTTGTTATTGTTTCTTTTCACTTTTTCCAATGAACCTTTCTATAATCCCATTAAAACTATTGAGCTATTTCTATTTTCATCTATGCAACTATTTTAGTGCCATAGTAGGTTGGCATGAATACTTTCCTTTTCTTTGCTTTACCAACTTTCTTCACATCCCAAATGGATCATTCCATAGTATTAGAGATAAAGCTTTCATGTTCAGCAATGTAAGACAAAATACTGTGGTCACTTATGGTTTCATACTTTCCTCTTAGTCTTCTGTTAATGTTTATAGTAGTGGAATAAGGCTCCTGTTTTGAGTTCTACTGATTAAGTGAAGACCCTCAGATCTACCTAAAAAATTGTTGTGATTTCAATAAGAATAGCAGTACTTTTCTTTCTGTTCTCTCTTGTGTTGTAGAGCCGACAATTAGAATCAGAAACTGGTACCACAGAGGAGCACAGTCTAAACAAGGAGGCTCGGAAATGGGCCACACGTGTGGCACGTGAGCACAAGAACATCGTTCACCAACAACGAGTAAGTGTAATAGAGTTTAAGGTATATTTAGCTTAAGCCAAATGTCTAACCAATTTAAAGAGTTCAGTTTTATTAAGGTGAGATATATCCTATATGTGTCTCCTAATTTGGTGTTTTTTTTAATCCTCACCTGAGAATATTTTTCCATTAATTTTTAGAGAGAGTGGAAGAGAGAGGGAAAAACAGAGAAAAATATCAATATGAGAGAAACACATTAATTGGTTGCCTCCTGCATGCATCCCAACCAAGGCTCAGGCCTGCAGTTAAGATAGGTACTCTTGACCAGAACCGAACCTGGGATCCTTTGATCCACAGGCCGATGCTCTATCCACTGAGCTAAACCAGGTTGGGCTTAATTTTTTGAAGGCACAATTGTAGATTCTATGAAAATGTATTAAGACTAAACTAAAAGCGCAAAGAAATTGTATTAGATATAGTAAATATTTCCTCAATTTCCATTTATTTATATCTCATTATTCTCTTAACCTTCACATCCAGTTTTTCATTCTTTCCCTGCTACCCAAAGACTACACTTGTGAAAATCACCAATGATGTCTGTGTTGCAAAACCCAAAATGGACACTTTGATTTCTGTCTTAACCTTTTGTCAACTTCATCACAATTAACACCCTTCCCCTTGACATACTCTCTTCTCTAGTCATCTGTGGCATAACTGCCTAGTTTTCCTTCCCCCATTCCTGGGTTCTCATACAGATTTTTCTCTACCTCACACTTAAATATTCAAATTCCTTAGGTTCTGTACTAGGCTTTCTTCTTTTCTTATTCTTTATAGACAGTCTTGAGCTCTTTCATGGTTTCACTTACCAACAAGTGATATATTAATATCTTCAATATTAGGCCTTTCTTCTGTATATCCGTACATCTTACACTGTATACAGTAATACACTCAAAATGAATTAAATATTTAAATGTAAGACTCAAATCATAAAACTCCTAGGGAAAAAAAAATGGGCAGTAAACTCTGAACAATATTTTTTCTGATATTTCTTCGGCAAGATAATTTAAGAAAAAAATAAACAAATGTTACTACATGAAACTAAAAACATTTTGCACAGCAAAGGAAACCAATAAGACAAAAAGACAGCTTACTAAATGGGAGAAGTTATTTGCCAACTGATAACATCCAATAAGGTATTCATATCCAAAATTTATAAAGAATTCATACAACTCAACACCAAAAAGACAAATGATCCAATCAAAATATGGACAAAGGATATGAATTGACACTTCTGCCAGAAACCAAACATTGTCTCACTATAAACAGGAGTCCAGAAGGCTGATCAACCTTAATTGCTCTGAAAGGTCAGAGCTAATCACTCACTGTTTAGTTGAAACATTGTTAGCTAAAACAGCCTCTACCTGTTTGTTTCATATTAATTTCTGTTATTGTAATTTCCTGCCTAAAGGCTATAGGTGTGTCCCAAAGCCTTAATAAAAGGGAGAAAAAGGCCAGAGCAAGTGGTAGTTCTTTCCATTAGAGCAGCGGTTCTCAACCTGTGGGTCGCGACCCCTTTGGGGGTCGAATGACGCTTTCACAGGGGTCACCTAAGACTAATGAAAAACACGTATTTCCCATGGTCTTAGGAACCAACATACTGCTTCTCAGTGTAGCAAAATGTGGCAATGTAGTTTACTGTTGTCATATGAAGACTGTTAACCATGCTACACCACGATTCAAGACAAAATTTCATTTACTTATAATTAGGAATAAATATTTCACAATATACAATTACATATTGTTTTTGTGATTAATCACTATGCTTTATGTTCAATTTGTAACAACGAAAATACATCCTGCATATCAGATATTTACATTACAGTTCATAACAGTAGCAAAATTACAGTTATGAAGTAGCAATGAAAATAATTTTATGGTTGGGGGTCACCACCACATGAGGAATTCTATTAAAGGGTCGCGGCACTAGGAAGGTTGAGAACCACTGCACTAGAGGAAGGCTCCCGCCTGGCCGCCCAATATCGCCAAATTAATATTTCCTAGTCTCTTTCTTCGTTTGCAACCGAGAACCCTGAACCACTTCTCCAAAATAGACATATGAAAAGATGTTCATTGTCACTAATCATCAGAGAAATACAAATTAGAACCACAAAGAAATATCACCTCATCAAGTCAACAAACAAATGCTGAAAAATTTTAATAAAAAAGGAATCCAGTTATGTTTTAAGCACAACTAATTAGGATGCAAACAAAATTCAACATGAGATAATTTAGCAATATAATAGCCTGTATTTATAGAATAAAGATGAAAATTCTATGATTATTTTCTTAGTCGTCCAAAAATAGCATCTGATAAAATTTAGTCCATTAAAAATAAAACATCCTGTCAGGATTGGCTCAGTAAATAGAGGAGTGACCCGTGGACTAAAGGATCCCAGGTTCGATTCTGGTTAAAGGCATGGTCAGTGTGTCTCTCTCACACTGAAGTTTCTCTCTCTGCCTCTCCCCTTCCTTTCCACTCTCTCTATACAATCAGTGAGCCCTAGCTGGTTTTGCTCAGTGGATAGAGCATTGGCCTGTGGACTGAAGAGTCCCGGGTTTTATTTCAGTCAAGGGCACATGTCTGGGTTACAGGCTCGATCCCCAGTAGGGAGGCAGGCAAGACACAGCCAGTCAATGATTCTCATCAGTGATGTTTTTCTCTCTCCCTCTCCCCTATTCACTGAATTCAATAAAACTATATTAAAAATTAAATAAATAAATAAATGAAAAAATATCCTTGGATGAGTATTAACAAAAATTTTAATGCGTTAAATTGATAGGACAGTGGTTTTCTTGGGGAGTTGGATACATGGTGAGGTGTGCAGGTATAACAGTTTTTGCCATTTTTTATTAGTTGTTCAGCAACAATACGTTATATTTGTATAGTTTTTAAAACTAAAGGTATGCATATCAAAATGTGTAGTTCAAATAAGGTTTATAGATTGTATCAATGCGAATTTCCTGGTTTTTTTATTGTACTTATGCAAGTTGTTGCCATTTTGGGAAGCTAAGTAGTTACTCTCTTTTCTACTTTTGCAGCTTCTTTTGAATCTATAATTCTTTCTATTTTTTAAAAAATTCACAAATAAAAACTGAAAAAAAATTAAAAGTTAAAAAAGCAAGTCATTGCCACTCATCACTAAAGTCTTTTAAATTATATAAATACTGCCCTAGCCAATTTGGCTCAATAGATAGAGCATCAGCCTGACTGAAGGGTCCCGGGTTCGATTCTGGTCAAGGGCATGTACCTCGGTTACAGGCTTGATCCCCAGAAGGGGGCCTACAGGAGGCAGCTGATCAGTGTTTCTCTCTCATCGAAGTTTCAAACTCTCCTCCCTTTATCTCTGTAAAATCAATAAAATATATTTAAATAAATAATCTAAATAATCTTTTAAGAAAAATCAGTCATTATTTTGTTGTTGTTGTTGTTGCTTTAACAGGTTCTAGATGATCTGGAATGTCATGGAGCTCCAGCATCAGAACAAAACCGTGTAGAGCTGGAACAGAAAATAGATGAAGCTAGAGAAAATATTCGTAAAGCAGAGGTGAGGTGATAGCTCATTTTGCCCAGCCTCATCAATGTCTGAGCTGTGATATGTACCTTTAGAATTCAGTTTCTAGACACTGATTATTCTGAAGATGATTCACCATCTTCATCTGTATCAAGAGTATTATTTTTTAGTAACTGCTTCATATGAGATGGTACACACAACAAAAGGACACTAAACCCGCTAAGAAAAGTTTGCAGTCCTGAAACATTAAATAAATAAAAAAATTAAGTCACAATGAAGATACTAACTTTAAAGTTTCACAATGTATGTAATAAATCAATCGAGTTCACAGTATAGAAAGTTAATATGTATAAGTTCAGAGCCTAGAAAAGCCTCCCTTATATGGAAGTCCTCTGGGATCATGGACCTAGGGGCATAAACTGCGTTTTTAAGAAGAGAAAAGCAGACAAGACAAAAAAGTTACAATAGCTTTGGCCAGTGTGGCTCCGTTGGTTAGAACATCATCCTGTACATCAGAAGGTTGTGGGTTCAATTCCTGGTCAGGGCACATATCCAGGTTGCAGGTTCCATCCCCAGACAGGGTGCTTACAGGGGGCAACCAATCGATGTTTCTCTTCCACATCAATATTTTTCCTTTTCTCTCTCCTTCCCTCCCTCTCTAAAATCCATAAACTTATCCTCAGTTGGGAATTTTTTTAAAAAAATTATAACTGGATTTTAATTGGGGGGGGGGTGTCATGGGATCCTTTAAGTATTGTATAAAAATGTGAAATTCCCTCTCCCACCAAAAATAAAGGAACATTTTTATGTACCATTTCTAGAAGCTCATGTACCCTGGGCTAATATTCCCTGACTTCAAGGGGGAAAGGTTAAGATGGAAAGAAAGAACCTATTTGAAAAAGAAGAAGACATAGGCTATAGTTTGACAGTTAGATTTGATTAGAATTTTAGAAGGAAATGTGGAAGACAGTAAATAAATTAATTGTGGTTAGGACCTGTGTACATTTGGATATAGTTGTCTACCCAATGAATGGGATGTGGAAGTAGATATTTAAGAGAAACTGAGGACTTCTAGTCTTGTTAGGAAGGCATAAAGGATGTCAGAGATAAAGGCTGTAAAGCACAAGTGCCCAGGAGTGGTCCACTGAAGCATACTCAACTCTTAAGAAATGCAAAAGAAACAGGTCACTGGGAGGAGTTGTTAGGGCAGGTAATGCAGAAGAAGTAGGACTGGAGATGAGTATTAACAGATTAGTAATAGTTGATTAATCGGGGGGAAAGGGATAGCACAGATTTATGCCATGCAACCTCACGGGCAGAACTTGAACCAAAAGAAGAAGACAGGAAGGAGGCCGATCTGAGCTTGGTACTGGGAAATGCCTTCTAACAGATCTTCCCAATGACAAAATAAGCTCCTCTGGGACATAGCGCAGCTTTACAATTCTGGGCAAACATGTCCTGGACTCATACCCAGAATTCTGCATTGGTTGAGGGTTCACTTAAACCAGTGTTTCCATAGACCCTCTCAGGACCTAGAGGTTTTGAGGACATGTTCCAGTGGTGGGGGCAGAGGGTGTGGTGGAGAGGTAGCATAGGCAAACATAGAAAATTTGAGCATGTTTCTGGCATGCGCCCATGGAAGTGACCTGAACCAGAAACAGCTTGCCATCTGCCTGGTCTAGAGAAGCCCGACTAACCACAACTCGCCTTTTTTCCTGGCAAGCGATCTACAGCCTTCATAGTGAAGAGGGCAGAGCGTACAATAAATAACCATTTTACTCTGACTTCAGGGTCAGGGCTAAACCACTACCCTAGTGGGCTGGCCAAGTACTATTGGCAGGTCCTCTCCTAGTTTGAGAAACATTGGCTTGTGTAGAAGAGCTTTTCTTGTTTGTTTCTTCAAACTCTGGGTGAAGCCAGTTTCTGAGCTTTGGTGGAACAAGTCTCAGAAGTTTTCTGAAGGGTGTGTTCTCTCTTGTATTTTCCATTTCCAGACTCCATCCCTGGTG